>VWZY01007056.1:289983-304268 GCA_013399075.1 Chloroceryle aenea
ATCCCTGGAAGTGTTCCAAGGCCAGGTTGGATGGGGCTTTGTGCAACCTGGTCTAGTGGAAGGTGTTCCTGCTCATGGCAGGGGGGTGGAACCAGATGATCTTTAGGGTACCTTCCAACCCAAACTATTCTATGATTCTGTGATTCTGTGAATGAAGATGTACCTCAGATGACTGCCCTTGGAAATACAGAGCGGACGACAGAGAAGGAGGCATGGGAATGGGGTGACCTTATCCAGGAAGAAGGGCTAGGACAGCAGGACTTTGGCAGCAGCTGATGAAATACAAGAGGATTGAGCAAGTCTGTCAGGAGGATGTTGCAGCGTGTCAGGTAACGCTGTGCAGGAAATGACAGAACTGCTAGTGAGTGATTTGGTGATCGACAGGGAAAGGAAAGAGCTTTGTATTTAGGGAAATACAGAAAGACTAAGACAATCTCCAGCAAGAGAATTCTCCCTGCAAACAGAATGTGTGCAGAGAAAAGTACCCATGTCCACCCTCTGCCAGTGTTGGACCACTGTCATGAGCACCCTAGCCAGGGTAGAGAAGGAAACCTCAGCCAGTGACTTTCTTGTCTCTTCTGCCAACATTATGCACAGAAAACAGCTGGGATATTCACATTTCCATTGATTCCTAGGGGGCTATTTACCAAGCAAAACACTGTTTCCTGTGAGTATCAACGGAGGTAAAAGTAATGTTATTCTTTAAGGAAAATGATATTTTTCTGTGTAAGTGTAAAGGGTCCATCTGGCATCATATTGAGGCCAAAAGGTCAGATCACATATTTAATTTACACACATCCAATTAAAACAGTCGGGTTCATCACAGTAACATCCTGCCAATCAACCTAATAAGGCCACGAGGTGATTCTAATTATTTGGTTCTTTCTTGAACTGCCTTTATTTCTTTTCCTGCATTCTGTTCCCATTCACTGATCTTGGAAGGAAAATGTGGAGTTTGCTTTTGCTCTAGGGAGACCTTATCATGGCCTTTCAGTATTAAAGGGGTCCTTTCAGAAAGATGGGAACAACACTTTTATCAGGGCCTGTTGCAACAGAGCAAGGGTTGATGGTTTTAAACTAAAGGAGGGGAAATTTAAACTAAAGAGAAGGAAGAAATTTTTCCAGTGAGTGTGGTGAGACCCTGGTCCAGGTTGCCCAGAGAGGTGGTTGATGCCCCATCCCTGGAAACATTCCAGGTGAGGTTGGATGGGGCTCTGAGCAACCTGCTCTAGTTGCAGATGTCCCTGCTCACTGCAGGGGGGTTGGACTGGATGACCTTGAAAGGTCCCTTCCCACCCAAACCATTCCATGATTCTATATTGCCTGCACTGGCTGTTTACTATGTGAAGCTCTGGTCGAATTAATCTAATGTTCTGCTGAAACAGCATAGGAAAAGGATAGAATTTTTTTTTTAACTATGGTCAAAGAAAACTAAAAATTAGCTAGCTGAATTCATCATTTACAGGATATTTGTGCTCTGCATGCAGTTGTCATTCCAGCACTGGAAAAGGTGGTGAGATTTACCAAGAGCTTTGTGTATTTGATGATTATTTTTTAAATCCCAGACTACACAGAAAATTAGGTAAAATACAGGCTTCTGGATTGAAATTTTTTTTTTAAAAAAAGTACTGATTTAAGTGGAAAAAAAAGTATTTTTCAATTTTAAGTGAATAAAGAATTGAAAAAATTTTCACATCAGATGAAATGTTTTGCTTTCAACAATAGTTGTCACAAATATTAATGGAAAATTTGATGGCCCAAATCAGAGAATATTAGTCTTGTGAAAAATACAGATGGAAAGAAACTGAATATGCTGCTTGATAATTGTTTGCATCATTGGTTTTGATGATTTTAAAAATTTTATCAGTTTTTAAAACTCAAAATGCAACAAAAATGACTTACATTATTTATACATATTTTGTGTTTCCCAAATCTGTTGGGTTTTTTTGTTGTTGTTTCTGTTTGTTTGTTTCCCAGCAAAAATGTCACCACTATCTGAGATCTCACCTTCCAAAATGGGATTTGCTTCCAGGACCTGTTGCTCAATCCAGGAGTGCTGACCGCTGATCGCTGCCAGGAACTGCAGAATCAGTTTGGTGCTTTCTGTCTTCCCTGCTCCAGATTCACCGCTGCAAAGACAGCAGGAATCAAAGTCAGAGAAAACCCTGCTGCATCCCTGACAACGTCTCCCTCTGTCTCCAAAGGGACTGCTGTCACTGTGCCTCTTCTGTTAGCACTGGTATGATGAAGCCACTAAGGATGTTTTTTCAGCAACCTGAGGACTGGTTTTATGACAAATAGTAGGACACAGTACCAGAAGGCTTCCACTGGAGATCCAGCTTTAACTTACAGTGTATTTGGCCCAACTGTTGCTTGGGTTTGGGTTTCTCCAGCAAATACCATCATTCAATCAGCACTAAGAAGGTCATAAAACACTTTCAGATATTTCTTTTCCAGGTGTAGTCACCAGACCATAAACCTGTGGTCCAGGGGCTAGCTGGTTCCATCAGGCACCTTCATCATCAGTCTTGAGCTGCCAAAATGCACTAGAAAGCAGACTGTGAAATACTGTCTTTTAGTGAAGAGTATTTCACAGGTCCCATAGGCTTGTCCTACCAAGGGAAAGGTAGGAGAGGAGAGTTGGCTGGCCACTGGCACACTGCATCACACCTGGTCTTGACTCTACTCTGGGCCAAATATCATTCTTTTTTTAGCCCTGCAGAGTAATAATTCTGCATTTTCAGTCCCAGATATCTGAAATACTCTGCATAGGATGCTCCAAAGTTATGTTTTTATGCAATGAAACTTAGGGTAAGCATGCCTTGGAGAGAGGTTGTGCCCTGAAAGCACAAAGACTATCTGAGAGTTCAAAACCTGACAGGATAGTATTGGAAGGATGAGGGAACCAAATCTGGTTCCCACCACCATCTGGGACAGGTATTGTAGTGAACTATACCCATAACTGTGACCAGACATTTCTCAGTGCCCAAGGTTGATCAGCTCAGAGCAGAGCCATGCAGGGCAACACTGGTTTGGCAGTGTGAAGAACACAGATCCATTGATCATGCTTGTCACTGGCCCTGCCTTGTGCAAACTGTATAGATCATTGCATCATTGATATCTGTAGAAGTATTGATTTTAAATTTAAAAGATGAATATGAGATCTATTGGGTTGTAGAGTAAGTACCAAAGGATTGACAAAGCATCTTTACTATGAACAGTGACTGCAAACAGAGACCACCTCTGCACTGGGAATATGTGGATAGAAGATCTAATAGGTCATTCATATTTCTGGTTCTGTTTGTTCCTTATTAAGCACATTGCAAGTTCTCAGCACCCATTTCCAGGATACGGCCCATTTGGAAATTCACTAACTCACCTTATGATGCAACACTGGTCTTTGTTGTTGCGTTGCATGTTGAAGTAGCAGTTGTCAGCAATTGCGAAGATGTGTGGTGGCATCTCACCAATCTTTTTATTGGTGTACAGGCGTATCTGCTCAGGTGAGTAGATGGGTAGGAGCTGGTAGGGGTTTACTGCCACCAGTATTGAACCAGTGTATGTCTGGAGGAGAAGCACATGAAGTTTTATAGGGACAATGAGATACAGCTAAGAGGCTTTGGCAGCTTGTATGGAGCGTGGAGACCAGAAAAATCAAGGCTTTTCAAAAGCTGGATGAAAGATGATGTTCAAGTCAAAGATGCTTTCAGGGTGGAGCTTGGAGCAAAGCTGGAACAGGAGTCCCAAAATATCTAAATCAGTTCATACTCATCCCTGTACATGCATAGCATGGATTCAAGCCTTAATTCATAGTTTGGATGCTCCTTAGTTAAGATTCAGAGTTTCAAGTCAAGCTTATATTTGCAAAAATACCTTCAAAGGCAGTAGTTATCCACATATACCTATCACACTGCACAAGTTATACTAGAGATGAAAGAAACCTGAAGACAGTCGCCATATCTCAAAGCAGGACCAGCTGGATCCAAACCATTCCTGACCGATGTCTGTCTAACCTGTTTTTATTAAACCCACAACAGAGCTGCTAAACCTTCCTTTGCAATACATTCTTCTCTGCCATCTCTGCCTAGCCAAACCTCTCTATGTTGCCTTGTAAACCTTGTCCTGTGCACGTGGATATGGACCACAAAGTGCTGACATATCCCTTCTCAGCTATTTCTGGTATTTTGGAAATGACCTTTCGTCCATCCCTTGCTCTCTGTGGTGCTTGGATAAAAAAAAAAGCTGTCCTAGGCTTTGGGCAGCAAACCCCTTTGTGGTTCTTGCTCTTTCATTTCTGCTCTTCCAGGAGCTGTTTCTCTCAGGCCTCTCACCAAAGGACTAGTGGCTTTTGTCAACTTGCTCAGATGCAGCTCTGGGGTTAGGAGGTTTGGCCACATCCCAAGCTTAAGGCAGAGAATAAATATATCCTTCTCCTTCTTCAGCTGTCTAAAAGTTACTGTCTAGAGCAAGTAAGTCAACAGGGCTCCATTTTGGGCTAAACAAAGGGCATGACATGAAGCCTACTTTCACTCCATGACTTCAAAGGAGCCAAGTTGCCTTCTCTAGGTTAACATCTGCCAACTAAAGTTACCAATATTAATCTCACCTTTCTTACCTGGTGGGACCAGCTGTGAAAGTGCCTCCACGATTACATATATGCTTCTCAGGAAAAAGTAATAATTTCAACATAAAAATAATGCTTATGGGTTTCTATCTGCATAGCCTAAACCCAGCAATAGGCCTTTGGCACAAAGCAGCCAAGTGGCACAGACAAGGATGCTTGTGAACTGAAAAGAAAATATTTCTACTGTCTGCTCCTCTTTTTGTGCATGTTGATGTGCATGGGTGATGGGCATGGCTGATAAATAAAAGAAGTCTGAGCTGTTCCTCACGCTTAAAGGCAGCAAAATAACTACCACTGCTGATGAGATGAGTGGAAAGGAAGACCTGGAGACACAAGCCCCAGGTCAAGTTTCTCCCATGAAATTCAGTATACCTCAATCGTGATGGAAAGGGCTTGAGTATAGTGAGATGATAATTTGTTGCCATCATCTATGCAACATGTCCCACCAGCTCAGGCTTCCTGAAAGGCGGCCAGTAGGTGGCAATTGTGTCCTATAGTAGGGATGCCGAAATCCCTCGGGGACTCCTCACTTTCTAGCCTGATGGCCGACACCAGAGAGTAACTTTCTGTTCAGTCCCAGGTGAGGTTTGATTTTACAGTAGTAGCTGAGAAAGGACACTGTAGTCTTCCCTGTAATAGGGTGTTAGGTGTCAGTATAGGAAAAAAACCTCTTTAAGCTCAAGAACAAAGTTGTCACAAAATCCAAAGGGTATAAATTGGCTGTGAAATCATCTAGACTGGATGTTAGAAGAAGGCAGCATTGAAATAAGGGACCAGAAATGTCCCAGAGCAGCCTTCAACTGGGACAGAGCAGGTGAGTTTAGTGCTCAGAGAAGGAGTGAGCTCAATTTCTGAATGAGATGTCACCAAGATCCCAGATGAATCCCAACACTCCTTCCAGTTCTGAGTGAGATACTTGAAAGACTGTTTTCGTCTTCATAATTTATTACCAGGTTAAATTTAGGGACATTTCTAATCTTCCTTGAGCCTCTTTTCAAAAAGATTGACTCTTTGCAGAAATCCCTGTGTTTCAGCCATGCTCGTCTGCCCTGCCTTAAATGCAGACAGCAAGAGTTTTAATGGAGTTAACCATTAGTTGCAGGAATGCTTTCTGGATGCTCTCACTGACCCTTCCCTTGTGATCCACAAAGTACCTTGTCAGCATGAACTCTTGTACTATTGCTTGTTTTTGCAGGTCATTCCTAGTTGATAAATACTGACAATTTGCCTGGTTCTCATGGAATGCAAAGCTTTTTGCACTTTGCTGATGAGGGGCCAAAGTGCACCTCCAAGAAAATACTATTTCTCTGGTTTCTATTGATGGCAAAGCCCTCCTGTCTGGGGAAAATAAAGCTGTACTGATAGGCAGGGGCTCTGCCATAGCTGATCACAGAAACCACATCTCAGTGCAAATTCATTATTGCCTGCATGACCTACATTTTAATTAGCCCCAAACAAATCCTTTCTGAGCCTGCTTCCCTCAGTACCCAGAACACCATGTCTGACTTCATCTGGATTTTTATGGGGTTAAAGGTCTACCAAACATTACTGCATTTTGGTAACCTTTAGAGAGCAGCAGCAGGTATACCCTTCCTCACCAGATAAAGAGATTTAACCTTCAAGCTGAGGTCATTACTGAGAAGCACTTATAGCTTTAATCACATTCACAGGTTGCGGCAAAGGGGATGATGCTCTCAGTGCGTTTGTGAAGCAGCAGCCATGGTGGTGCAACGTAAATGAGAACGCTACAAATGGTGAACAGAAACAAGTGATCCAATGGAAGGCATGACAGCGATTGCAAATGACAGTGCCAAGACTCATACTTACCCTCCCGCCACAGTTTGTCTTATGAGGGAGGAGAAAAAGGAGAATTATATTTTATTAGAGCAGAATTAAACCCTCCACAAATCTAAGAAGTTGAGGAAACAAGAGGGACTGAAGGCCAATTGGAAAAGTTATCCTTTATACATCAGGCTCAGAAATCCTTTCAAACAGTGATAGTAAAGTCACACTGAGCTTCATTATCTAGAGGACAGAGAAAATTACACCCCTGAAGAAACACCTTAGAGGACTGGGTATCCCCTATACCCATGGCATCCATACAGTACCTTGGTTTTGCAAAACCACCATCAATGTTTACCACGTTCAACACAAACCTACTCCTCCTAGTGCCACCATTTTAAAAAGATGAGATCTAAAGCTGGATTCCTGAGCTTTAAACAACACATATGTAGACAGAGGTGGTTTACATACCCCTCTATCAAGCTATGCATTCCATGTAATTTTGAGACTGTCATTCTGACATTGAGATTGTGTGAATTGATGCACCCAGGATCATGTGCTGACACTCCAAAGCCATTAGTGGTGTGGAGTAATCAAGATACAGTAGCCTGGAACCTCTGTGATGCAAATCCCATTGTGGGATGTGGCCATCCCTTATGCAGTGGCTCTGTCACCATCCGACCCAAAAAGCTCTGTTGTTACTGAGTCACTGCAGCCCAAATCACCACCCACGTTCACCTCCAGGGTAGCTGCTGCCCTTTGCATTAGCCTTCATTAGTATTGTGCAGCCAAACAGCTCTGCCCAGTGACTGTGTTCATAATCTCCCCTGATGCCTGTGAATAGCTTGGTGAGGGAGCTCAGGGACAGAGCTTTATACTGAAGGAGCTGCTTTCATCCATGGGCAATCTGATATTGCACACACGAAATCTTATCTGAGGACCTTTCTTCACTTAGTGAGGCAACAGGAGCTTGCCTGATGACACAGGAACCCCAGGAGAGAGACATGGGCACCACTGAAAAAATATCCAACATGATCCCAACTTTCTCAGAGAACAAGAGAGCTGCAGGAATCCACTCGGTACCACTGCAGGGTGCCCGCAAACAGGAGAAAAAGAGGCAATGGTCAATGGATAAAATACATACTCCCAGAATGAACCACTGAGCTACAAATTATTTGCTATCTGTACTTCAGAGTGGCATTCAGGTTGCTTGACTTTGGCTATGCACGTGAGTACTATGTCTAACCTTGAAGATGGGCATACTCTGAGCTAAAGAAGGTTGGACTGTAGACCTCCAACCTTAACTCTCCTTCCAACACAAGCTCTTCTATGATATCCAAGCTCCAGACAGCTCTAAAGCAATCACTTCATCTGAGGGCACCTTTGCACAGCTGAAAAGTAGTCTTGGCTCTGCTGGCCCTACTTTTAT
This sequence comes from Chloroceryle aenea, assembly GCA_013399075.1. Classification (NCBI taxonomy): domain Eukaryota; kingdom Metazoa; phylum Chordata; class Aves; order Coraciiformes; family Cerylidae; genus Chloroceryle; species Chloroceryle aenea. The sequence continues at coordinate 297,819 of VWZY01007056.1, forward strand.
CTCTGGTGACTGCCCTGTGTGCTTAGTGTACCTGGAGACACCACCTCAAGTATGAATTTGGGCTGCTAAATTTTGTTAGTTTATAAATGGCTATGGCTCCCTGAAGAGAGCCCTGGGGAGTAACTAAGTTCCTCTAATATAAATAATTTTGTAGTCATGCCTTTCTCTCTAAACTGACAATGCAGGGGACTTAGGCATCACACCAAGTAAGGTGTGAGTGAGAGAATAATTTGGGAGGTCTCTATTGACATCCAAACTCTGGAGAATTACAGGTCTCTTTTCAGCAGACATGTCCCCTTTCTCTAGCATTAAACTCCATCTCTGAAAGAAGAGGTGGATTTTAATCCTAGAGATTAAACTCAGAGTTGAGTGCAGGGTGTTGTCAACTGTGTGAACAGCCTACATAACAGAGCGGTGTGTTCTTCATCACTGCTCAGCTCTAATCTAAGCCCAACCTTTCAAAAGGCACTGGACATCAAGCAGAGCAAGCAGACTTGATGAGATCAACTGTCAGGATCCCAGCCAACCCAGAGCTAAGAAGGCATAAACACAGATAGATGGAGGAGATACTTAAGAGCTGTTCTGGGAGTCAGTCACTTCATTGTTTCCAGCAACTTCATGCATGAACCTCCTCATCCTTCCTCCACCCCCTGCACCTCCAGCAATCGTTGTCTTCACCCGCTTGGGTTGAATGAGTTAATGATTCAGAGGGAGAAGACAGAAAGGCCATATCCAGCACGCAGTTGCCAAAGGCTTTTGCTTTAGGATTACTACAGCATGCACGTGGCACGGGCTGAACTGGTTATGCTGTGTGCAGAAAGCTAATGCATGTCCCCAAAACTTCTACAAGGGCTATACAGCGAGGTGGTACAGACATTGCTCATTATCTAAGTCATGGGGTCTTTCACTGGGGCACCCATAAACTCTGCAATGTGTCCTCTACAGTGCAGAAGCACTCCACCACTTGAATCCAGGGGAAGGTAGAAACCCAGATGCTCAGTTCAGTCAGGGTTTTCCCCATTACACCAAGCTAAGAACAGCAGCTGGAACAGTGAAGAGCAAGAGATGGAGAGGACACTCACATAGATGAGGTGCTCCCGATAACGGATCAGCAGGTTCCTGAGGATTCCTGCTTCGTTCAGGTCCCCCAGGCGGATCATGTCCTCCACTCCATGAATGGAGGTGGGGTGCATGGGTTTGATGTGGCTGGCATTCTGTGGGGAAATCCAGTGCTCCTGGAAAGAGAGCAAGGGCAGAGAAAGAGAAGTCAAATGAGATACCACTGGGATGAGAGACAGAAACAGCCCAACTCAGACAGAAGGACCAGATGGAAGAATACACAGGAGTGCATTAACATATAGGCCACAGCTTTTAAGCTTTTATTCCTGGGGCATGCAATGATTAAGTTGAAGGAAACATAGCAGAAGAAGGAAAACATATTTTGGTTTATGGGAGCAGCAAAAGACATGAGACATGAGCCATCCTAACAGAAGCATCATCCAGGGAAGCATGGACATCCAGCCCCTTGGGGGAATTCTTAACAAACAGCAAATTTGGTTTTGCCTTCACAGAATTACATTTTTGTATCACTGGTTAACCCTCTGCCACAGAGAAAAGATGATTTAGAAAAGGAAAGATGGATGTACAGGGGTGGCAAAATCAGTTATTGGCAGAGTGCTGTTTAGACTGAGCACTTCTAAAGGCCTTCAAAAGCCACTACAAATTGCACTCAAGGATCCTCCTGAACCAAATCTCTTTCTACCATCCTTGAAGGGAATGAGAGCATTTATAATTATCTCAGACTGGAAAAAAAAATTATAAAAGACAGAGAACCTCCTCAGACCACCCTCTGCTTGTGATACATACATTACTCTAAACCACCCACAACTGCACAGAAGTAGAGGTGGGAAATGGAAGGAAAACCAGTGATTAGATACATCCTGTATTGATAGGATGTCAGGAAGGACCGGATAACAGCAGGTCAAGGTGGGTTTGCTCAAAGCACTATCTTAATATACTTTGGAGGTTTCTGTTAGCATTGTACTCAAGAAGCATCCCAATCTTTTACTCCCAGTACAGCCACAGAACTAGAAACACAACATTATATTGTATTTACAAACAGAAAACTATGGCACAGGTGATTCTCAAAGCATGGTAAGTCTGTGACAAAGTCAGCTATCATGATCCTGTGAACCCTGGCCAGGCCATAGAGCTGAAGAAGGGTCAACACAACCCTCTGTACGTACATTGCCTTCATCATCCACAACCTGGATCTGTCCGGAGTCACACAGTTTAACCACCGCTCCAATGGGGACGTCGAATTCCCGTCCAGTTTTGAGATCCATCCACACATAATCCCCCTGGAACCAAAGAGAGTTCAGTTACACTCAGAAGTCCAGCAGGTTCAGCATCACTTGGGATACAAGATGCTGATGTTTTGGACTTGAGTCATTGGTAATCAAATTACTTCTTTGTAAACCACAAACTAGAAAACACTCCTTTTTCACAGATGCTTGGGAACCCCCCTGCAGGGGATAGCAGCAGGGCATGCTCCACACAGAATACACCCACTGCACTACCTCTCCATTTCATGAGCTTGTTAGTCGTTGTTGGTCACAGACTGCATCCAACAAAGCAGGTTACAGAGCAGTGATACTGACAGAAAAACCCACTTGGGTAGAGATTTCCCTTTGTACAATGTACAAAGCTAGAAGGTGAGGCTTAGGAGATGATTTCTGAGCTCTAGAAAGCCTTGTCTGAAGGCCTGCAGCAGACTGTTCCCTTGCAGATAACCACTATCAAATATACATTCCCTTACCTGCAAGTCTGGTGGAAAGGAGATGACTAAAGAAAGGTTAAGAACATACCAGAGGGTTATATATATATAAAAAATTCTTCAGGAGATCTTACATCTACAAACACTTATAGGTGGGCTGTTTTCATTTAATACTTTTCAGTGGATATTACCTAACCATGAGCATGTCCAGTTGCTTCCTGAATCTATCCAAAATTTTATCATCCATAATCTCAAAGAAAGAGTTTAGCTACAACTATCATGAAAGACTATATCCTTTTTCATGTTTCAAATTCGTCACCTCTTTTATTTGAGACCTCTTTGTTTTCGTTTTGGAAGACACAGCAGGTAGTTGACCCTTATCCACTCACTCCATGTCACTGGTGATCCTATAGACCTCCCGTCAGTCCTGCTCTGCAGGACTGTTCAGCAGTGCTGTGGATATTAAATTACTTGAATGCAAACAGGCTTTTAAAGAAGCTGCCTTCCTCAATACAAAAGCAAAGCCCACAATAACCCTAAACTAAACTCCCAAGCAGGATACACACTCTATGTAACAAGGCAGAATTACTTCCCACTCCTATTTTCAGTGTGAACAGATGCTGGGAGCCACCTAGTTACAATATTACCAGACATGTTTGCACCAAGCAAGCAAATGTACTTTTTCAAGCATCAGAATTTAACATTGTGAACCCCATCTAATGTCCCATTCCTGAAGGCCAGCTCCACTTGTACCTATTAAGCACAATGCAAAAGCAGTATCTACTATCTGAAGTCTTGAAAAACAGCTTGGAGAAAGGAAAGTGAAAAATAGGAGGGATAACTTTGCATTTGCTCTGATATCACCCCTTTCCTGAGCATCCACTATCAACCATTTCTGTGGACAAACTATTTATAGATTTGGGTTGACCCAATGGGCTGATGAAAAACCTCCAGCTCCACTCTGGGTGGTAGGAGTTGGAGACATGTGACGATATAAAATACAGTGAAACCTTCACCACCCAAGTCACTTCATACCAGGACTTCCGAAAGATACTAACCTGTAAATGCCACAGGGATGTATGGCTATGCCCAGAGACCCACACACGGAGAAACACTACACATGAGGAGTCCCCAGTCATTTTGTGGTAGACTCCACCCTTGTCAGCTGCTTGCTGGGTTTCACCTGGGATATCAACAAAGTCATACTGCTTCCATGGAGCTGTGGATCCAGCCCTTTGTTTGGATTTTCTTTTCCTCAGAGGGCTGTGCTACAGCACTGTTAGTAGTACCTTAACCTAGCTCATAAAAAGATAATAATTCAGATGGTTTTTCTCATTAACTACCTTATACTCACTTCACATAACTCAGTTAAAAAGGAAAAAAAAAAAAAAACTAACTAAATAATGAATGCAGGAAGTCATCCACAAGTACATTATAAATAAACTTAAATTAATATTTATTTCTTAGCTGCTTTGATCCAAGACTCTCAAAGCAATTCAGAGTGTTCAGCACTGTTATCCTCACTGCACAGCTGAGAAAATTCATGCACAGGGTGGGTAACTTGATCAAGGTGTCAGGAAGAGAAGGGCCAGGTTGCTCAGTTTCTGCTCAGCAGAAAGCACTTCTGACACCTCAGCAGAGGTGTAAAAATTGCTCTTGAACAAGAAAACAAGAATAGTAATGATGGTTTGGGTTTTATTTTATTTTTTCAAATCTCTAATTCTGAATAGCTGTAAAAGTAACCTCATAGATTCTGCTACCACACAGCTGAGACAAAAAGGCAGTCTGCTCTCCCCTTGGTAAACTGATACAGTACTACTGCTAAGACAACTCCTGTGCTTTGTGTTCTTAATGCACGCAGTGCTCGTCCCCTGGAAATGCTCTTTCTAAACACACTAAAGTGCAGTTCTCAATACTGGGGGAAAAAAGTAAGTCTGATGGGATTGGCTAAGCTGGTAAGCTCAGAGAAGTCGGGGTGTGTGTGTGTAAAAAAGAACATCATTTATTAAGAGTGCTGACCTATTTCCTTCCCTGACTTTAATCAACTTGATATAAAATCCATGGATGTCAATTACGGTCCTTCTGCTGATGCAATCACCTTTGTATCAGCAAAAAAGCAGCAGATATATTGGAGATTTCAGGGCAATTCGGGGTGATTCATGCATTTACCAGCTCGGGCAGACTGGCTTATAAATTGCATAACCTGCCTTATGCCTGGACTGTTGCAGTTTATTTTCCAGCATGCATGACAGAGTACTGGAGAAGTGAGAAAACCACTGGTTACCTTACAGTAACAACCCTTCCTCCTCAGTGCAGCCATTGTGTGCTAGTGTCCTTCCAAGCAGTGTGGGACAGACCCTCAGGACCTCACAGGCTATGAGCAGTGACAACCAAACCGATGCAAGAGGAGGAAACACCATGACAGGTGCATGCACAGATCAACACAATTAATGAAAAGGATCTTTCAGAGGATCTTTCAAATGCAAAGAGCAAGAAAGTTGCACTACAGGAGAGCTACAGACTTTGGGGGAGAACAAAGACTCAGAAGGAAGATGAAAGAAACTGGCACGAGCAGTATGAGGATCCCATCAAACAGTGAGACCGATTTCAAAGTAACCTAAAAGCTCCCAGCCATGCTTCAGAGCCTATCTTACCGCTAAAATGGTCGTGGGCTTCAGGGCCTGGTTGACATTGCGGAGTAGTGTCCATTTGCCCTGGTCTCTCTCCTGATCTTCCACCACCTCAGGACATGGCTGCATGAAAACAACTTTCTTCCTCTTCAGCATCTCCCAGATCTTGCAGTGATATATGTCCCTTTCTCTGCTGTCTATGTGTATTCCAACATGAATGCCAGAGAGCTGTGACCAGTTTGCTTTAGACCTCCAGTGTGACCATGTCTGCTGCTTGCAGGACACCTTCTGACCTGATTCACAATGTGGCTCTAGGTGAAGATCTTCTCCTAGCAGTAAAATGCACCAGCCATGGTTCTCCACTGGCCAGCTAGCACGCTTGCTCCATAAAACTGGTGCTACAGAAGTCTCAAAGCAAACTGAGCAACCTGGCTTCTCTTCACTTTAATTCTTCCAGTCTTGCCAGTAAGGGGTGATACTTGCTCAGAGACCTGAAGGACACTGCAACCACTCGTTCTGGAAAACCAACTGTAGGATTAATAGGAAACCTCTTCATTTCCCTGTGACTTCTCCCCGTTACCTTCCTTTCTTAGTGAAATAACTGTCTGCCAGTTGAGGACTCTCAGTACAGAACACACTCGGGTGCTTATTAATCCACAAATGCAGTCAGTCCCCATGCAACACATGGTGTTTAATTAACCTAATACCTTTACATACCAAATTAACCCAAGTGCTGTGGGAACTCAAAACCAGAGGCCATCTGCATTTTCTTTAAACTGATCACCTCGAGTAGATCCATAGCAACTGAATTTTAAATAATTGAGTGGAAGGTGTTCAGAGCAGTACGGCCTCTGTTCCTATAGGTGAGAGGAGTGCCTGGGCTGAAAAAGTGCTGAACATGATTTTGGAGATAGTAAGGTTGCCCTGACTCTACACCCAGCTGCTCTACAGACCCACTTCTGCAGTCTCTCCTTCTACATATGGAGGACTGTTCCTGTAAGGACTAATCAGGAGTGCTGGACCAGCCAGAAGCGCTCAAGACTC
>VWZY01007056.1:304279-329305 GCA_013399075.1 Chloroceryle aenea
TCAACGCTCTACTCGTGTGAAACCCCACCTGAAGTATTGTGTTCATCTCTGGGGCCCCCAGCACAAGAAAGACATGGTTATCTGTTCGAGTGGGTCCAGAGGAAGCCACGAAAAAAAACAGGGGGCTGGAGAAACCTCTCCTGTGAGGCCAGGCTGAGAGAATTGGGGTTGTTCAGACTGGAGAAGAGAAGGCTCCAGGGAGACTTTACAGTGGCCTTTCAGTACTTAAAAGGGGCCTACAGAAAAGATGGGGAGGGACTTTTTACAAGGCCGTGCAATGATAGGATGAGAGGTAATGCTTTTAAACTGAAAGAAGGTAGATTTAATTTAGATATTAGGAACAAAATCTTTAGTGTGAGTGTGGTGAGACACTGGAACAGGTTGCCCAAGAGGTTGTGGATGCCCCATCCCTGGAAGTGTTCAAGGTCAGGTTCGATGGGGCTTTGAGCAACCTGGTCTAGCGGGAGGTGTCCCTGCCCATGGCAGGAGGATAGGAACTAGATGATCTTCAAAATCCATTCCAACCCAAACCATTCCATGATTATAAGACATTTCAGACTCACCTCAGGTTTGCTTTCTCCTGTCCTATCTAAGATATAATTGAGATTTCTCCTTTTCATATACGAAAAGCTTTTCTGCCCATTTACAGAATTTAAGGCAACTCTAGCTGGGTCCCAGTCTCTTCCATGGAAATTTTGAAACTAATGGTGCCGGTTGCACAGACCAGAGCAATGCATGATTAGACAGTGGTGCAGCTGCTAGGCTTTCCATGACATTCTCATTTATCACCATTTTAATGCAAAATTCTACTGATACCTCGATTCCACAGGGTTTTGAATCCATTTATCCATGATACAGAGGACATTTTGTCGGTGGAAAGTTATCTAGAGGAACAAAGGTTTTATAAGTCCCCTTGATGGGACACCAAGGACGACCACAGATGATGGGTACATCAAATTCACACCAAGCTACTTCTTCTCATCAGTCAGCAGTAGTGACAACAGTGAGTCAATCCTTGACAAAGGGCAGATAATGAATGGATAATTTTATAAGCTTAAAATGGATTACAAATCCCCAAAACAGTGAGGTTTCTAATTCTTGTAGATGTGCAGGTGAAGTAAGAAGAGGTTGAGCCTCATTGAGAAAAAGACAGGTGAGAGATTAATGAGATGGATGTCTACCAGAGGAGCAAACAAAAACATACATGAGATGCAATAGTAATGCAAGGAGAAGACATAGATCAAATGTAGCAACCTCATGGGAGATGACTACCCTCAGCATGACCTGAACACAGTGCTGTAAAAGACTGTGTTTCTGTTCCTCTAGAAAGTACAAGATAGATGTCCAATCAAAGCTAATAATCAATGAGAAGATGCACATGGAAGGAAGAACTGAATATGTGTATATAAAAGCACCCATAGGATGGGCTCTTTAGCTTTGAGCTAGGTCCTATGGATGCTCTTATGCTCATCAGCACACCTTTCCTCACTGCCACACCACGGTAACTGGAGCAGTGTGAGAGCATCAGATCTGAGAAAGAGCAGCCAATGTGTTTATCTAACTTTGTGCTGGAGCAGACATTATGATCACTGCTCACCTCCACCCTGCACTGGAATTCTGAGGCTGTGTATCTCTGTGTGCTGCCAAAAAGTAAACTAAGTAGCAGAGGGGTGGAATGATCTGCCTTTTGTTATCCTTGGGGCAAACCAGAAATGGAGCAGACCAGAAGGCTCAATCCAGTCTCTGTGGTCCTATTAGATGAGTGTGCTTATTCTTTCCCTGACAGTGGGGATGCAGAAGATCTGTAATTCCACACATTTCCACAGCAAATTTTTTGCACTGCTCCTCTGCTAGCAGGAGGTTTTCTGGGGACTCATTAGACAGAGTCACTTGTGTCACCCAGAGGCACTTGGTGTTTGCAGTGCTGTCTGTCTGAATGGCCCCAGCATGCTGGTTCCTGGAAACGGGAAATCCCATCCCTCTTAAGGGGTGACCTGGCTTGGAAACCATCCTCCCTTCCTTATGCATCAAAAGGCAGAGCAACAGCGTTAAGCCTCCAATCAGCATGCTTTTTCTAAGGCAGTGTGCTGTGCTTTACGTGGGAAACAAATGAACACACTTAGGACAATAGGGGGAGGGATACGATGGGGGAAAACAAACCTTTAGCTGCCTGGCAGCCTGTCAGCAATGCCATCCGGTTTAGATTACAGCTCCCTGGAGTAACATTAGACTCTTCACCGCAGAGATAGAAGTATGAGCCCAAATTGCCATGCCAGACCCTGATCTGATGATTTGCTGTACCTCTGCAGCAGCAGGCACAACTGAGACCAGTGTCCTGCTGTGACACACTTTGTGCACACGTAGTAAAGGGTAAATGCTTATCCTAAGGAACTGATGTGACCCTGGCAATAGGTTTATGCTGCTGCTGACACCTGAGCTCCCATTAAGTGCTACCGTGGTGGTGTGGACCTCACTACTGGAAAAAAAATGGAAATACTGCCTGCAGGAACCACCCTCACAGCAAGTGAATCACCAAAGTTAATGAAAACTTGAGTGTCCTATCCCCAGCCTGTCCTTGCCCCAGACTCAAAGAAAATGCATCAGACACTAACAGGGCTGAGAAAGTGTTCTTGAAGCAGTTATTTTGCAGCTATCAATGAAAAGCTGAGCTATTCAGTGAAACAGGTCAGGTGGGACTTAACCCAGTGTGTGTGCTCACCTCTGAGCAAGACATCCAGATCTTTTCTGGATTATTATTGTAGGTCCCTTCCAACGGAAATATTATTCTATTCTATTCTATTCTTCTTTTCTATTTCTATCCTATCGTATCCTATTCTTCCTAAAATCTAGGGAAAGAAAGAGGCATTTTTGTTGTGTTTTTTCTTTGTTTGGGTTTTTGTTTGTTTGTTTTTAATTTTTTTTTATTTTTTTTTTGGAGATGGACACAAAGACATACCCAGGTCTCCATAGAGCAAAATCCAAGCAGAGTCCTGTTCTTCCTTACTGCTTGTCTTTGAAGCAGAAAATGCTTAGTGAACACAGGCACAAGTGCAAACATAGGAATTTCCCCAGCCCTAAATTTCATTGCCATTTGGAGAGCAGACTGAAATCTAAGTGTACTGGTGCATCGCAGCATATTATGCCCGTTCAGACTTCCAACAGCTACCTGAATTCTTCAGGCAGTATACTGTCTGTGCTCTTCTAAAAACACATATCATCACCTCTAGATATAAGCTATCTGATTCAATTCAGCTCTCGATTACATGGGTAGACACCGCTCAGATTAATGGAGCTTCTCCTGGATCCACAGCTGTGTAACCCAAAGGAGAATTACAACTGCTCATCTCTATTCTCTGCACTCATCTTTAGCTGTGTCGTTGCCACCATCTTCAAGAAAAGATGGGAAAGGAAGAAAAAGCTTAAATTTCTAATTAACAACAAACTCTAGTGCAAGAAATATACCTGCTGGTTGTCAGTAACCTTAATAATTTTCCTGTTTCATAAATAAATAAGATTCTCTTCCCAATTTCTCATAGCACATCAGGCACCACCTGCCAGACAAGGTAACAAGCTACACACAAAGGCTTTCTGAAGCAAAAGCAGAATGCAAGAATTGATAAATAATTCAATAATAAATGCACTGCTCGCTCATCCTGGAGCTTCGATACTGACAGGAGAAAAAAACCAAACCACAAATGTGGCACCCACCCCAACATTTTCCCATTTAGTGCTGAGGGACAGTTAAAGACTCTAGGAGCAAATAAAATGGATTTAATCAGGTTCGCAGGGGGGGCAATCTAGTGTGGTGTAATAAGGCTCAGCTCCCAGTGATGTTTGAGCTCATCCCTGGATTTTGGCAAGGAGCTTGTTCTTGTCTGTTTGGAACCTATCGGTTCAGGAGTGGGTTTTAAGCACACAGAAAACCACGGAGATAGAATATTTAATCCGTGACTCCTGTGGCTTTATCATCACGGGTGCAGCGGAGAATCCGGCAATCCGTTGACGTTACAAGCAGATTAGGCTGGCCCAAGGCGTCACCCACCCAAAAGCCGTGCCAGAGCACTGCCTATCAGGTCTCACACAAAAAGCTGATGGCCATTGCTTGGGAGGTGATTGAAAAATCTGTTAAGATGCAAAAGTGGAGCAGGAAATGAAGATTGAGCCTTTGAGCCCCATGGTGGGACCCTGTCCTAAATGCAGAGGGAAGAAATCCAAAGGAAGAAGACAGAGCAATCATAAGATGTACAAATCAGGAAAACCAGAGAGGGTAAAAATAAAACCAGATGGAATTGGGGTGTGGGGTGTGTGTGTGCAGTTTAGGATGCGAGCATATAGTACTGTTAGACTAAGACATATTCCTTCAGGTCCTAGGAGTGGAGAGGTTGCACTGGTGCCACACTGGGAGCTCTCAGATCCACTCTGAAATCTGCCAACAATCAATCCCGTTCCTGAGACAACTGCGAGTGTGGCTAAGAGCTCCCTAGTTTGCAATAGGAGATGTGATGGAAACCCTTTGCTCTCAGAGACTCAGAAGCAAAGATTTTGGACATTTTCCTTTAAATGTGCATTGTTCTGTATGTCAAGCTTTAGGAAGATGGGAATAAGGGAATGCCATCTCATTCTCTGAGTTTGGGAGGGATGTTGGTACCAGCAAGGCACTATGGATGGACAAAATATCTGTGAATAAATATTGTGTTCAGTTTTGGGATCCTCTCTACAAGAAGGACACTGAGGGACTGGAGCACATCCAGAGAAGGGCCACAGAGCTGATGAGTGGTCTAGAGAACAAGTCTTGTGAGGATCGACTGAGGAAAGTGAGGTTGTTCAGCCTGGAGAAACAGAGGGTCAGGGGAGACCTTCTTGCTCTTGACAACTCCCTGAAAGGAGGCTGGAGCCAGGGGGAGGTTGGTCTCTTCTCTCAGGGCACAAATGATAGGGCAAGACAAAATGTCCTCCACTTGCACCGGGGAAGGTTTAGGTGGAACATTAGGAAAAATTTCTTCCCCAAAAGGGTTGTCAAGACCTTTCTCAGCCTGATGGAGTCACCATCCCTGGAGGAGCTTAAAAGATGTGTAGATATGGTGCTGAGGGACTTGGTAGTGCTGGGTTAACAGTTGGACTTGATGATCTTAAAGGTTTCTTCCAACTAAAGTGGTCCTATAATTATATTATTCTATCTAAGCTGTGTGCTCCCATTCCTTTCTTTGATTTGATCCCACAGAGAACCAGCTCAGGGAATTAATCCAGCAGCAACATTTTCATGTGGGTTTTTTGCATAATGTTTTGCTGGTTTGTCCCCTGAACTTGCTCATCAGGCAATCAGCAAAACCTCAGTGAAGGAGCAGGGAGAGCAGCAGGAACATGCAGCTGGCAGCAGAGCCCAGGGAGTTGCATGTGCAGGTATTTGCTGTGGCAACACTGATATGATTCATGAAAGATGAGTCTCAGCTGATGAGCAGAAGAGCTGCAGAACTATGCAACAGATGGAGGTAATCAGGTATTTCCACCCAACGTTTTACTACATCTGAGGCATACAGCCTTTTCAAGATCAGAGTGATTCACAAAAAGGACACAGTCTGAATTCCAATGTACAGTACTGATGAAGGGGAAAAATGACTTTAAAAAAAAAAAAAAAGATCATACACAGAAATGTAAATCAGAAGGGCTATTTTTCATCCTGGCTCAGAATGGCTGTTCAAATAAGCCTAAAAGCAACTGCGTGATTTCAATTGTTTTACCTGATTTGATTCCAGAGAAAACAAAACAGGATTTTTCCACCATCTGCGACAAAAGTCTCTTTTACTTTCATGTGCAACCTGTCAAATTCTCTTTCAGAGTTTCAGCTTCATCTCCTTTGCTCTGGGAAGATCCTTTCTTCTTCATTTCTTTACTTCAGGCTCCTCCTTCCCTCCTCCCTGTCTTTTCACAAGCTCCCTGAGACCTAGTCTGCAATTAGCTCCTACATAGATGTGGGACTACTGGGATCTGCGCAGAGATCCCTGCATAAACAAATATCACATCATCACAAACAGGTTGGAAAGGACATTTAAGATCATCAAGGACAACCAGTAATGTAGACATAGTGCAAACAAGTGCTTAATCTCAGGAAAAATGTGTTCTTTTCCCATATAGCAGTAATCTATACCCACATGAATGAAGTTTTCCCAGCAGAAATATGTCTGTGCTAAGGGTCTGCATTAGCCAAGTTGGCACTAAATATGTCAAGACAAGTCCTACCACTTAAAATAGGTTGTCTCATCTTCAGAAATACTGAATGAAAGGGGAGTAATGCTGCTTTTCCTTCACTGCCATGCCAGATCTGAGCAGCACTGCCCTTTTTACACATTGCCTTTGCTTAGCCACTGAGTGTTGTCTTGGTTACTGAGGAGAGTGAGGGGCTCTGGAGGAAGGTTAGTTTGCAGCTCAGTCAATAGCTTCTGGAGGAAGCTTGTGCTATGACTGCTTAAGAGAGAAGTGAGCTGTTCCAGGGGTGCATTTGAAAAGCCAGCTCCTGAGAAGAATGGATAACAGCAAGAAGCATAATGGAAAACAAAAAATTGTGATGACAATGCTTGCAATGAAATCCAAAATGTCTTGATACTGTTTTTTTTCTTAGGAGCCAGCCACAAGGGTGCAGAGATGCTGCAATACAAGTAGCATCCTTCCAAAAGGAGAAATATAGTCCCAGATCTCAAAAAAATCTTGAGGACACAAAGCACCTGGACAATTTTGTCATTGGGAAACTGATAACAAAAATTATCCTAATAGTTATTATTAAAACCTAGCAAAATCATCCATATTTCATTGCTTGCTTCATGAGTTTGAAGACTCCATGGCTGGCTACCCTTGAAAAAAAGCTACCCTTGAAATGGAAGCCTAGAGCAGGTTGGTAGTTGCAGCCACTTATCTGGATTCTTCAAGCCCCTCTGCTTATTCTGTTTCCCAGATTGCTGGTGGTGAGTCCCTCCAAGGGAGATGGTGGACCAATGCAGAGCTGTGCTGTGGACTCCCAGCAACACAATACCAGCCCCATCTGCTGTGACTCTCTGGAACTACCAAGTGTATTGGGAGGTATATTTCTGATTACTTCCCCATGGGTTTTAATTAAACTTTCATGCTAACATTACCCTATGAAAAATAAGGAATGACAGAGTGTGTATTCTAATCCCAAATTTCACAGCTGTGCTGGGGATGGTGTGAAATTCCAGAAGGCTCTGGAAGAAGGTAGGGACCCCAGAAGACAACCAGGATAATTAGGGGTCTGAAGGAAACAGTAAGCCAGTCCAGTTAGACAAACCCTAAGGGTCAGGACATGTACAGATGTGTACTGTGGATGCCTTCAGACTGTGCTCTTGGGATGGCTTTACAGCTAGTGGTTGTTGGGCAGAACAACCAGGCCAGAAGCCTGATTCAATATTCAAATCCTAACAAATAATCACTAGCCACTGCAAACAAAGCAATAGCCACAGTTCGAAAAAACAAGTTGGACCTATTTCTCACATGAAATTATCAGAGAGTGGTGGCTGGTAAGATTTCTGGTGGGATTAGACTTTTATATGAACTCCAGTAGCTAGAAGAATAAAACCGTAAGGGAAATAAGCTCCCCATTTTTTGGCACAGCAACTAATTCCTGCATTCTTGATACTTCTTATTTTCCTCATGGGTATTTTCTTACATGAGCAGTACATTCTGCATACACTGTGCAGGGAGATGCGGCCTCCAAAGGGGTTTTGCTTCATGTTTTATCCACTTTATGATTACAAGGGCTGCATTAGAAATATGTTTTGTTAAATATAGCTCCTGGAACCTAGTATTTGTTTTTGTTGTGGATTTGCAAGGTTCCTAGCATGGCAGAGATCTTTGTCTAGCAACAGGCAGCTGGTTAGTTAACCAACCAGCCTCCATTGCATTTTGCTGGATGCAAATGCAGTTTAACTCCAAGCATCTACTTAATGAGAAATGCCTGTCTGTCTTGCATTGAATCTAGCAATTTTATGAGGTTAAGGGGCAGTAAAGCACCTTTACAAAGTGATTTGCAGATTATGAAAATGCAGTGTGTGACCTTAAGAGTCATTTGCCAGCAATACTGCTGGCAATAAAACATCTGTCTGGGTGGTAGGAGACACCCATAAATTGCTCACATTGCTTTCACAGTGGCTGTACAAAAGGCTCATGAGCTGTGGTGTGCAAATCACTGGCCATGCTCTGTCCCATACAGGTGTTTTTTCCAATCTTAAAAACAAGCAGCATTTGGCTCTTTCTTCTTCAGCATGAAAAATAAGCCAACCTCTTTTTCCCCTGAGTTCTGCTAAAGTGACTCTGGGGAAAGGATAGAGGGCATCTGCTTCTTGGCAAAAGAGTTGGAAGTCAGCAATACTACCAGGATGTAAGTGGAATTGCCTCAGGCAGTGTATGAAAATGAGCATACAAGCTTATGGCACACCAGAGGACCATCTAGGGTAGTATCTTATTTTCACCAGTGGCCCATGGAGATGCCTAAGGCAGAGTGGACATGTCTATAGAGCTCCTTCTTTAAAATACTCTTCCAGTCCAAAAATAAGGGGACATCAACCAAAGTCAGTAGGGACTAGGTGCAGCAAAAAACAGTGTAGGTGGATTGGACACCTGGAGAAGGAAGATGAACAAGTGCTTGGAAGGGAGATGCATTAGGAACTACTAACCAAATAAATCACATCAGGCTTGGGAAATGAGCTCAAAGTTCATAGGCAGAGACTGGGAAATTAGCTGGAGGATAGGAAGATACTGTGAGGAAATTACACAGTATGCTTACTCGACCCTAGGTGTTCACCAACAGTCAGTTTGGATACAGAATACCAGATGGAACAGACCTGGCTCTGAACAAATATGGTCATTTTATATCCATTCCCAACTTCAGCACACTGTAACTCTGCTCAGAATTTCATCATAGAATCATGGAATGGTTTGGGTTGGAAGGGACATTAAAGATCATCTGGTTTCAAACACCTTGCCATGGGCAGGGACACCTCCCACTAGACCAGGCAGCTCAAAGCCACATCCTGCCTGGCACTGAACACTTCCAGGGATGAGGCATCCACAACTTCTCTGAGCTACCTGTTCCAGTGTCTCACCAACCTCAGGGTGAAGATTTTCTTCCTTAATCTAATCTAAATCTACCCTCTTTCAGTTAAAAACAGTTTATAAGAATTTCTCTTCAGGAGAAGAAGTCCTTAAAAATACAGATGGTGAAGATTCTTCTTTTCACAAAATTGCTTAATGGAGGGTGAAATCCTTGCAAACTTTTAAGACAGACCTTTCCCCAGTGCAAGAAAGCAGCTGGCATCTCTCTTTTTGCAGATAGCAGCACGAGTATTTGGAAGGAGAGGAGAGGAGGACTGACCCATTGTCTCACCTTCTCATGTTTCCAAATCTCAGATCCACATAGATGAAGTCAACAGGAAAAAGGCAAATCCCTCACATTGCAACAGTCAAATGCACAACCCTTCCATGAGGTAGTCAGCACTGCTGACCACCACAGCAGTGTCTGTAAACATACCCAGGAGTGGCAGAATGGAAATGCAACAGCATCAGCATAAAAATCCCAGTCCACACTCATTCATCTTATTTCTGTTGAGAGCCCCACTAGAGGTATCTGAAGTGCCAGCAGGCTTACCAGTGTATCTGGGACTATTCCACTTACAGCATAGAATTCTCCCTGCTCTTAAAGAGATTGTTTTTTTCAGAACAGTCTCCTTAAAAGTATTCTAGCAAACATCCAAACCCTCCTCCTGTTCTGGTTACATTTGTAAAACAACTGAAAATTAGATTTAGTCCTCTAAATTTCTTACTGGAAATCTTCCTTAGAGAATGGCATTTCACCAAAACCTAAAATGCAACGAAAAACATAGAAGCAAAACTTTTCATGAAAACACTGCTGCTTGGCTAAAGATTGACATGTGCCATGTCGTTTTGACATTCTCATTGGAATTCTGTCTTCAAAGTCAGCTTTTAATTTCAGTAAAACTATTTTACTTATTGACCAGGCAATGACATCACAGGAGATATTCTATATACTGCCAGCTCAACTTTCTCCTGAAGAGGAAATGCCATTTTCCAATTTGTGCTGTTCTATTATTGCTTCCCCTGGATCCCAGGAACTGTGCACAGCTTCTTGAAACCAACTACAGAAAGACAATTTTTAATTTTTTTTTTTTTTTTAAGAAAACAGCTGTCAGATCTACACTGTGCTAGCAAATGATGATGTGGCTTGAAAAAGAAATTAATCTTACACAATAAGGGCCAAATTTTTTACTAGTGTACATCAGGGTGATTCCACAGATGTGCCTGTGACTCCTAAATCCATGAAATGTGGAGGCCTTCCTTTTTAAATGTCTCGCTGTTTTATGTTTTCCAATTTGCAAGAGGAATTTGATGAAAAGGAAGGTTGCCTCGAACAAGGAGAGATGCCTGCCTGCTGCACTGCCATTCATACATGGAGCAGATGAAAAACATGGCCACACTTCAACAAGGATCACATATCACAAACATTTTCTACAACAACCACAATGGCTTAAATGTCTACCTTTTACCCAAATACCTCCAACTGTCACTCCCTATATCCCATCTGAGAGCCAATATGAGTAAAAGTAACAGTAATAAGACAGGAGCTCCTTTGCTCTGCTCCATTTGCACAGCTGGGATGAAGATGCTTCCTCCTGTTGTGAACAGTAATCAGAGGCTCAGTGGCTCAGTGAGGACCAAGGCTCATCAACCTTTGTGTTGATCCCCAGCAGCAGGATAAGATGTGGAGTAGGATAGGGGTGGATCAGAATGAAGGACTTCTGACCTCCTTCCCTGAACTTCACTCTAGGCCAACAGCCCCCAGGTCTACCAGCTGGTGCACAATGGCCCTGTGAAGCTCAAGATTCATTACAGGCTTTTTCTTTACAGAAAGCATATACAAACAGCAAGACTTCTTCAGAGTCAGGTTGTAGAATCGTAGAATCATTTCTGTTGGAAAGGACTTTTAAGACCGTCTAGTCCAACCATTAACCCAGCACTGCCAGGTCACCACTAAACCCTGTCCCTCAGCACCACATCTACACATCTTTTAAATCCCTCCAGGGATGGGGATTCCACCACTCCCCTGGGCAGCCTGGGACAGCCCTTGACAACCCTTTTGGGGAAGAAATTTTTCATAATGTTCAACCTAAACTATCCCTGGTGCAACCTGAGGGTATGATGAGTTGGAGAGCTTAAGAAAAAGAGGCAGTTTGAGGGGATGAATTTCTCTCTTTTTGCTCCAGATGTCAGGTCTCAGCAAGTTAACTGGCATCTTTAAGGGCTCTGACAGACATGGAGAAGTTTCATCAAGCAAGACAAGATAATATGTGAGCTGCTCTGTAAAAGTTGTCCCTGGGGATGTAGAATTTCCCTGGGGAAACCTAAGGCGTCAAGATTAATTTAAGGTAAATTTTGTTATTGAGTCTTTTGAAGTTTATTCATTCTCAGATAAATGTCCTATTGCCTGGGTATTTGGCTAGTGCTTCTTAAAAAAGCAAAGCTAAACTCACCCACACATATAAGAACTCTGACTCCATGCCTTCTCTATTTTGAGAACAAGTAGATTTAAGTTTCTGTGAACACACTTTGGGGAATATGGATCCTGGGGTCTTGTCTAAGATATGAAAAAGCAGGAATGAGTGTGTTTCAGACAAGTTTCTAAGAGGCAGGCTATCTTCACAACAGGGCTGAGATTGCTCTCTCTACCTTTATTTGACATCATGCAATTTATATTCCACATCCATAGCAGAGCAAGAATATCTCCCTAGCCTGCAGCTTCATTTTCTGCACACAGCTACCCCAGCACTTTAATTGTCCCATAAATTTGATGGAAAGGATTTGATGCAGAGAGCTGTTAAAATGCCAAATGTCTTGAGCACTGCAACTAATGAATGGCTCCCAACGATTCATGTTTCAATCTATATGCAAATGTGCCCTTTGGTTGGCTTGTGCTGGACTTTTCATTGCTGCATTACAGCTATCCAGGGAAGCCTCAGACTCATAGATCAGACAGATACAAGGCATAAATGGGCAAAGACTTAAATTATTCAGTATTTACGAGAAAGAGAATCCAAACAGTGGATTTACACTTTGCTTTTTATAATACAGATCAGCCCTGAGAAGACCTACAATAATGTTGGTTTTGTCCCCCACCCCTTCCTCCTTGCTAACAAAATATATAGCACCATGAATCACTTGCCAAAGCTGAATCCAATAACACCCCAAACAGTATATGTCAGCTCCAGGTGCTCACAGATCCCAGCTGGGAGGTGTCTGTGGAGGGACTGAAAGATTTCAAAATCTGGTCTTTGCTATTCTTACTCCCACCAAGGGCAAACATCTCCTGGATCATCAAACTGAGTCTCTGTAAATGCCAATGGTCACAAAATCTATTGCTGCTCATTAATGAACTGCACAAATGCCTTTCACCTGCAGTGCAATGTGGGATTCTGGTCTTAGCAAGAAGAAATTAGGATGGGGCAGGTACATAAAGGATTGCCACCATCACAAGAGGGCTGCAGAGCTTGTTTTAAAAGGGTAGAAAGAAAGAGGCTGTAGAATTTTGATCAGTTCCAAGACTAGAGAGGGAAGTGATTGCTCTTTGCACAAACACCTGAGAAATGGCAAGAAGGGGAAAGGACAATTTAGTTAAAGCCAGTCCTGGCACAAGAACAGAAAAGCCACAAATGCCCTCAGAAAACACAGACATAAACATATCACGGTCAGTCTCATTCATGTACGATTCATTTTGTGGGACATCTTTACAGCTGAAACTGTACTGGGGCTTTTACACCTGAGGAAATGTCAGAGGTGACACATACTTTGCAGAATGGATGGTTGCAGAGAAACTGCAAGGTTTTGGCATTACCCCCAAGAGTCATCTCACCAGGAGCTCTGTTGAGCTGGGACAGCAGAGCTGAAGTTCTAACCATGCTTTGGCTCCTGCAAAGCCTCAGACCAGCTGAAGACTTCTTCCTTACTCTGGTGTTAGTTTGAACTAAGATAAGCTTTATAGCATGACGCATCCACAGTGCTTGATTGCTTAGGAGCTTAACTTCTGACTGAGGTTTGGTTTCCTTTATCTGCCTGACTTATGCCTCCACTGTTTCTTTTCACTCCTATTTCTATTTCTCACCCTGTAACCCCAGAAGTAGGTTGGGGGGTCCACTAAGTCTGGAAGAAGCCCACAAAAGCAGCAATGCTCCTCATGTGGCCTGGACATGGCCAGGAGACCACAGCAACACAGATACAATCTTCTGACAAGCCTAGTTTAGTGGATGAGTTTTGTGGGATGCTGAACTTGGTCCTACATGAAATACTTAGTTTTTGTGAGCATGCTTTATTGAGGAGAGGATAAGTATGTTTGATTTTTGATGGTCTGGCCCAGCAGCGGGAAATTTGCAGCAGTGGGAAACCCTGGATTAAAGATCAGATTATATGAGGGCTGCCTACATGAAGAGAAGATAGAGTGGGCACAAACAGCCATGTGGCAAGCAGCAAATATTTGTTATTTTCCACCAGAACATCAGTGACTTCAGCAGAGTGCAGCTCCCTGGAGCAGCAACATGCCTCTTGACAGGCTGTGTGGTCATCTGCAGCCAGGGCCACCACACCCTCCTAGTCTCCACTCCAGCTCTAAAAACATCTCTGCTTTAAATAAAAACCAGAATATGTAGAAACAAGAACATGCAGAGCTAAGCAAATTTGTCATGCTGCCAAGGCAGGCCTTTAGGAAGCTCTCCTTTTTCATCTTCCCTTTCTTTGTGTATGCAAATGGACTTGTCATGAGTAATTTGCTAGCAACTAAAGCTGATAAGATTGGTTCCCTGCAGGCCCCTTCTGGGGAACAATACTGGCTTTTCTTCTGAATTACTGGGTGAAAGACACAGGGCAGGAGCTCTGTGTGTTTTCTCCTCTTTGCTTGGAGCCAGCCTCTGAGGGAGATCCTACTGTGAACTGTTTTGACAGGAGAGTGGAAAAGGTGCAGTTTATAGGCTCATCTTCAAAATTCTTGGATTTATAGCTGGCAAGGACAGGAAAACCAAGTTGCAGGGGCCAAAAGCTCTGCACTGATGTATCCCAGGTGATGATTTGGATTTTTGTTTGACTCAAATCCCAGACTAGATCCTGGGACTGGCCAGTTATTGTCTAGATGGATGGCATAAATTGCCTTGATGTTGTTACTGAAGTCTTCTACTTATTCCCTTTACTGTTAGGTTACTTTCATACTTCCATAACAGCAATGATGACAGAAAAAGAGAATGATGTCCCTGCGCCACAGCTCTCCATTCACAGCACTCCACTAAGTCCATCTTGATGTCAAGCACCTAAGCTAATCATCCTTATGGCTTGGGTAGACAAGGAAGAGAAACATCTCCGTAAAGGAGATCCACCCTACCCTAGGACAGGTGGGAAGGAAATGACTTCAGAAGCACCCTGCCTCCCTACCTCGACAAGACACTTGAGCTTAGATAACCAGGAAGATGGTCTATTTGATTGAATCTCTGCAAAGGGTGAATTCAGACAAATACAGAAGATGATGAACTAGTAGCTGAACCACAGAGGATAGCCTACAGCAGAAAGACATTACAGGCAGCCTGGAATGATACCACCCTAGACAGAGTTGTTATAGTGTATTTCTTGGAGCCACAACTGCTCTTCTGAACATTCAAATTAGCATTATGAACTTACTCTGTTTTGATTTTCACAACTATTTTCTCTGGCATCTCAGACTGCACGACTCAGGGCTTGTGACATGGGGCCAGTGCCTCTGTGCCTTTTGGAAGAAGGATCATTCTCCTAATCATTCCTACTGAAGGGTAGCCCGTTTTTGTTGGGCCACAGCTCCTGATAGGTCAGGGCAATACTGGAAAGAGCATTTCAGTTGCTCCATGAGATCTTCACTATTCCTTCCACCCCCAAAGCTATCCTCAGCTCTTCTTACCACTGCTATAAACTGATACCACGTGAGTTCCTGACAACGGTTTCAAAAGTCCAGTGCTTTCTAACCATTTGCAGAAAATGGCATATTTACAAAATCATATTTGCTGAGACAGACACAGAGCTGAATCAAAACTGTCTCGCAGATTTGCTTCAGAGCCTCAAAGCTTGACTGTGTTGACTCAACCTGCAGCCCCAACCCAGGACACACAGCAGTGCTGTCAGTCCTCCCAGGTGAGACATGGCAATGTGACAACCCAGAAGCTGAGAGTGAAAGAGACATGTTATGCCTAGACACAGGGAAAATACTACATTCAAAGACATAAATTATTTCAGAATCTACACACAACTTGCCATACAACTTAATTCTTCAATTCGGTTTCCTTTTACATGTGCAAAAGTGCTCCATTTACACATAACCAAAGAAGTACTGCTCCTGGAAACTGAAAATAATTTCTTGACTAGATCATTCTTCAAGGCAGGCACTACAGTGCTTTATTCTTCTGCATATCCATGGCTCACAGGCAGCTTCTGGGCCAACCCAGATGAGAAAATAGAAGTGGAACATTGCATGAGGTTAATCTGGACTACACACAGAGAGCAATAATTTCCTCTAAGCTAATCAAGGATTAAGGCTAATGAGTATCTCTGCATCTTGTAACAGTCCTTATAGGGAAATAGAATAGGATAAAAATAGCCTGACTTGACCCTTCCCCTTCAAAATGAAGGCTTTTATTAGTCCTTGGAGTGATGGATTAAAATTAGAAAAGCTGGAGAGAGAAGTGCTTCACTTACCTGTCGTAGAATGACCATGGTTTCTGTATAAAAACATCAGCAATCACCAGGAATGGACCTAAACCAAAAGAAAACAGCAGTTAATGAACTGACACCCTGACTCATAGACCCCAGCTCAGGGACTGTGCCATCGCTAAAGGGACAGATGCAGCCCCTGGGTGTGGAGGGAGGCTAGGAGTACTTAAACTCCCAGTGCTGTCCTAATAGTAATTCCAGACAGTGAGAGACAATCCTTTAATACATCCAGATTAATGCCTGCACTGTGGTGAATGAGAGTGGGTTGCTTATGCAAGTAATATTTTGTAAACTGAGTCCTAGAAAGTTCTCCAAGGATTAACCTGGCAAACAGACTGATACTGATTTACTACATGTGTCATCAGATCCCGCGGTACAAATTAAAGCACATGGAGAAGGAGAGCCCTGTCCTTACAGCCCACAATGGATGGATTGTCATCTTTGTATCAAAACCACTTTTGGAAGAGGAAAGAGAATACCAAGCCCTCCACCACAGCCTGCAACTAATACCTGGACTGGACTGAGTATCTCCACACTCCTGCCCTTTTTGCAAACTGTACCTTTGTGGGATTTACAGAGGAAAGTCCCATGCTGGTCCTGGGTTTGTGCTTTCTGGTATGTGCTGCCACTTCACAGTGCTCCCAGCATTAAATGGATTTGGTGTTTATGAGTGAAAAATGCTTTCAAGGAATTGAATTTCTGCAGCTTTTAACCCCCAAGTCATCCTTGCTACATGGCAATCAAGAATTGTTATATTTATGATGTGGAACATTTTCCAGTGTAGTAAAAATGGTCCTGCCTTAAAAAGGAAGCAAAAAGGCACTTTAATTGAGAGACGTGACTCCCATAAGACACTGGGCATGTGCAGGCCGATCTTTGGGGACACAAGACATTTCCCTTCACAGTGACAAAGTGGTCCATATTTGTCATACAAACTCAAATATTTAGTTTCAGGTTTTAGCCATCATTTTTTACTTTTGTGCTTTCTCTGCTAAGAGGAGAGCTTTTCTTGGGTGGAGGGGAAGGAATAGAAAAGTCTTTCCACCCCATCTCTCAACCACCTCCAGGTAAAGTGTCCAAAAGAGACACAATATGGGACAGCCTCAGTCTTGTAAAAAACAGGAGTGATAATGCCCTGTGCCGGTGTCCCAACACACTTTCCTCATGGCAAGGAGAGCAATCTTCTTCCCCCACCAGCAGCATCTGCACTCATGTCATTCAGTAATGTAGAACTTAGTTTTTGGTGCTGAACCTGCTGGGTGAATTTTCTGTAGCTTCTCAGCTGCGGTGGGAAAAATAGATGTTCCCATCCTAGCTAGAAAGGCAGGATTTATTTCTGTTTGTTCCTGCAGGGACTGCAAAGACTCAACATCATTTCCAGTTATTCCCCTTTTCTTTACCATGCTGCCTGCTTCACCTCTACATTTTCACTGACCACGTATTTCAAGGCAGAAAACTACACCATAGAAAATTGTAGGGCTTGCCCATTTAAATGCTTTCACAACCTTAATGAAAACAACCAGCTGCTGAAACCATCTACATGATCCCTCTATACTGCCCATCTCTCCTTTCCCGGAGAATAAACTGGTGCCCTGAGAACAGCTAAGGCATCACTGTTCATTAGGAAATACTCACTAGACAGATTTTGGCCACAGACCACATTTAATGAATTAATTTTGTGTTTTCTAGAAGATAGATGACTGGTGGCAAATTGTGCAACCACTTTAATATCTGAAAGGCTGTGTGGCAATATTCCTAATTCTCATTTTGAATCTTCTCTGTAGCACGTTAAATTATTCTTCTTCTCCTTAATTCATATGGCTTGAAAATAACTTTCTAATCCTGCCAAGCAGTGAGTCCTGAGACAGGCTGCCTAGTGATGCTGATGAATCTCCCCCACTCAAAACAGTCCGAAATCCTGGCTTGGTTCAGAGCAGGAACTGGATGAGGTTCCCCAGAGGTCCTTCCCAGGTCTGTAACATGATGACTGTAGGGACAGTGTTGAACACTGGGCTGGTAGCAGTTTGAGTTCCTTAGCTGAAGAACATCAGCTATGAACAAGACATCTTATAGCACCTTGCCTCAGTTTCCCTCTCTGAAAAACAAAGATGTCAGCCAACAGGAGAGCTTCTAAGTATTCCAGTCATTATTGATTTGTATGCTAAGCAGCCAAATGGTCTATGTGAGATTGCCACACTGGGTGTCCATGTTTCAAAAGCCATGCATGGGTGAATCTCTTCCCATGGGCTGGGCTAAAGCCAAAGTTCAGGTCTCAGAAGTGCTCCTTCATTCTTATTCTCCCATGATTGCCCTGGCTTCCAGCACAAAAACTACCCTGCATGCGGGCATCCTGCTCAACCCGGCCTGTGGTCATGCTGAATCGGTGTTGTGTCAGGTTTGGAAGAGTATTTACATACCCAACACAGTCTGCTTTTAAACGGGACTTCTGTTGTGTTGCTTTTGTATTGTTGTTTGTTTGTTTGTTTGTTGTTTTGTTTGAGGTTTTTTTGTTTGTTTGCCTCTTTGTTTTTCTGAAGGTCTAGCATTCAGCCCAAGTCACCAGGGTCACTCTTGCTCAATGCTTTGTAAGCCCTGTCGTGGTGCTGTTGCAGGGGAGGTTGTACATAACAGGCAGCCACCTTTCCCTATGGCTTGCTCAGCAGGGAAAATCCCAAAAGGGAAGGGCTGGGAGAGGAGCAGACTGCCCTCCCTGTTCTTCCCACAGGGATCAGTAAGAAGGATTGGGCTTATCTGAACACCAGGGAGATCAACTGCCTGTTAATTCATGGGATCCTCAGTGGAATGAACTGACCATCTGGACCCAGTGACCCTCACTGGCAGGTGAGCATAGGGCACTTCAATCCCACATTCAGTTCCTATGTGAAGCTCCACAGCTGCCTGTGGTATGACAAATAAGCTGGGCTAAAGCAAATGTACCCAGTATCTCTCACAAATCACTCACACATAACACAAGAGCACAAACAAACCCCTCTGGAAAGTGTATGTTTTGTAAATGTTATTAATTTTTTAGCTTTCTGGGCATCACTAGTTGAGCATCATCTGAACAGAGCATCTGAGGGAGGCAGTGGGGTGAAGCTAAAAGGGCTTTAAACTACTTCTGGATGCAGTGATGCATGACATGGAACTATACATGCACTTGTTTGCAAGCAGTGGTCAACAGAAGGAGTGCTTCAGTAGAAGGTCTCAAGCACAGTGACCTCCACCATGGCTTTCATAGTTCTGAAGAAATGCCAAATGCAAGAGGAACCTGACAGAGCTCAACTCTAGAGGGAAAAAGTCTGAGGAACTTGAACAAGGCCATTATCCTGCAATTGCAAAGAAGGGGGTTGCTAATCTAATCTGTTTAACCGGCATTTCTGCACTCATTGTTGGCACTTCAGGACCGGAGTCCAACCACATGACTGGCCATACTGCCTGGGGGATCACTCTGCTGTGCTAATCTTCCACAGCACATGCTCATTAAGCACTGGTTAGAGAAAATTCAGGTTTTTCTTTCTAAATGTAACTTCTGATCCTTTCTCCTGAAGTTGCACATCTGTGTGATTTTCCTCTCTACAGATGCAGCAAAGAAAATGAATAACTAACTTACAGGGTGTGTGCATTCACATTCAGTGACAGTCTGTCCCCTCCTGCACTGAGCTTGGTGTGCAGCCTGCCTTTCGGAGAACACCCTGGGCACTTATAATGTGAATAAACAAGACAAGTGAATTCTCCTTATGTCTAATTCACTTGACTAGCAGAGAAGTCATGTATCACCTTAGCTGAGCAAAGAGATTTAACACATCGATGCTCCCTGCACACTGCTGCTTATTCCTCCTGCCCTCCAGCAAGGGATCTGAGAAGGATTAAAGATTTTGTAATGTATTTTATTGTTCATCTGAGAAATGGTGAATAAAAGGTCAGACCTCAAAGACAAGTGCCTTTTCTCCTCCACAATTTCTCCTAAGCCTTGGACTGAAACATCTGTGGCAATGACCATTCCCTTAAACCTTCCCTTCCTGTGGCACAATTATGATAGAATCACAGAATGGTTTGGGTTGGAAGGGACCTTTCAAGCTCATCTGGTCCAACCCTGCCCCATAGGGAACAGGCACATCAGCAACTAGAGCAGGTTGCTCAGAGCCCTGGCCAAGCTGACCTGGAATGTTTCCAGGGATGGGGCATCAACCACCTCTTTCTTCTAGTTAGCCTGAATCTCCCCTCTTTTAGTTTAAAACCATCACCCCTTGTCCTGTTGCAATATCTTCATCCTTGCACGAAAAAATAATAATTTCTAACTCCTTCAGTACAGATTAGACAGAGAGTAAAATCCAGTCTTCTGGCTTGTTTGCCCATCATCTCTTTTAAGATGAAGAAAAGCTGCATTCCCATTAAAAGTAACAGTACTGCCCTGACTGCAACAGCAACAAGAATGCACCTGGAGTATCTGCTGAGGTTTTTTTTTACATACAGGATGACACTCCCTGAGGTTTTACAAGTGACCAAATATTGTGAGACTCTCAGGATGGAGATGTGGGGACACGGCAAGCATCACCTGGCTGGCAGGCTGCCTGCTGAGGAAGTTCCCTTGTTTATATCTTAATTGCCACCTCCACACAGACGGATCAGCTTGAGGTCATGCTGACAGGTGATGTGAGGAATGTAAGGAAGCTGTCACCTCAGCAAGGCAGGTCACAACAGCAATAAGCAGCAGAAAACATTAGAATTACCATTATTCATGTGACTGGTGCATCCATGACAGAGCCTGCCTGCAGGCTCTACATGCCCTGGCAGGGGATCAGCACAGAGCGTGTTTTCTGGGAAAAACTCTGATCCAAGCCACTGAAAGTCAAGAAAAGCCTTCCCTACAGCCTTTGATCAGACATTTTGTGGACACCAGATTTCCAGTGAATGCTGGCATCAGGAGACAGACGAATAGCTGGTTTGAACAAGAGGTGCATTTTGGTGTAAAGAATTAGCTCTCCAGCAACGGCAGGTCCAGCTGCCTGGGCAGCTGAGAGGAAAAGAGAGATTCAAGCGGAACTGCAAGCTGACACGTAAAGGCACAGGTGACAGTGGGGGACAAAGATCCATCGTGAAGCCCTGGATCCTCAGGAAGGCTCCTCGGCATCTAGTCACAGATGCAACACCACGCAACCAGGCAACAGCCTGTGAGGAGTGTTTTAGGGAACAGGCAGATTTTTCTCTAGCTATTCCTGATGCATTCAGCCTTATGGTGATGAGAAACACAGGATTAAGATTAGATTGGAGGGTACTCCTGTTGGACATCTCTTTCTGATGGGTGGATGCTTTTCACAGGGAAGGCCTGGTGGTTTCTTATGTTTGGTTTGGGTTTTTTTACAAAAAGGGATGTTCTGGTCATCCTGAAGACCTGGGATCTCCATGCCCAGAAAATTCCAGCTACTCAAAGTAAAAACAAACTTTCCTACAAAGAAGAACATGGCCAATCTGCCAAATAACTACAGGGAGAAAAGACTGCAGGCACCAAGGTGACTTACAGCAGTGAAACTGCCCAGGGTGAGAGTAGTCTTGATGTGTTAGATACATATTTCTGTACTTCACAGGTTTTGAGGGGCTTGTTTTTTGTTGGCTTTTTTTTTTTTCCCCATGCAGGTAGCTCAAGCAATAAAGTGCAGCACTAATGCACACCGCAGTCTGTCATTCTGCAAGTGCAACTGAAACCCACGGAAATGATGCTTGTAACTGAAACGACCAATAAACAGGGTGTAATCTACTCAACATAAGTGACAGAGAGGTGTCAGGAGTTGTGCAGTAGAGTTTCCAGCCAGAGACTTCAGTACTCAGAATCAACAGACCTCAGCAGAACTGTAAGTTGCTGAAAAACCTGTCCTCTCCCTCAAAACTGAGCACTTAAACCATGTCCTGAGCTCTCCTCATTGGTCAGAATGACTCTGGATTAGCTAAAAAATGCAAACACTGTTATTTCTTTTAATCCAGCTAAAAAACCTCTCTGGACAGATTCCCAGCAACATGAAATGACTGAGATACAACTGACTTTAGTCCAACTGTGTTGGTTTCCATGAGCCAAGAACCAGAATGCCATGAAGTGCCAAGGTGATGATCTCTCAGGAGGCTGGGTGTGATGGGTTTTAAAAGACAGTAAGTGAAAGCACTGTGGTCCTCTGTGTTTTCCTCCTCCTGGAGCTGTAGCCATTAATCATAGTCCACGATGACAGCTCCAGGCTGTGCCATCCTGTTTGCTTTTGAAAAGCATCACACCTGTCAGTGAAAGGACGACAGAGACTCAACTCTGGCTGCAGGATCTGAGAGCTTGTTTGGTCCTCTGCATACCAGTACCAATCTCATAACAGAGTTACCTAAACTCTTGTATTTCAGATTAGGGCAAGGAGGACAATTCCCCAGTGAGTCTGACAAACTAGATGTGTTTAGATATACCGAGGGTGCAAGAGTGCAACAATTTGAGTTGAGCCAAAAGCTCATCCTGTGATGCACTTACTACCTAGGAATGGTGCAGAGCAATGCCTGAGCTTTTTCTCATCTCCTTCTGGCCACTTGAACAGATCACAAGAGAGTAAATATTAGTGACAACTGTTTTCATCCTCATGAGCCTGGGTATCATGGAGTATGCAAATTCTAGAACAGAACTCCAATTAGTACACATCTTTGCTATCTGGAGTATTGTGTCCAGTTCTGGGCCCCTCAGTTCAAGAAGGACAAGGAACTACTTGAAAGAGTCCAGCACAGAGCCACAAAGATGATCAAGGGAGTGGAACATCTCCCTTATTAGTTAAGGCTGAAGGAGCTGGGTGTCTTTATCTTGGAGGAGACTGAGGGATGACCTCATTAATGTTTATAAATATATAAAGGATGAGTGCCAGGAGGAGGGAGCCAGGCTCTTTTCAGTGATGTCCAGTGATAAGACAAGGGG
This sequence comes from Chloroceryle aenea, assembly GCA_013399075.1. Lineage (NCBI taxonomy): Eukaryota > Metazoa > Chordata > Aves > Coraciiformes > Cerylidae > Chloroceryle > Chloroceryle aenea. The sequence continues at coordinate 327,003 of VWZY01007056.1, forward strand.
CAAAGGATTTAAACTGGAACATAGGAGGTTCCAAAAAAACATTAGAAAAAACTTTTTCACTGTGAGGGTGATGGAGCACTGCAACAGGCTGCCTAGGGGGTTGGTGCAGTCTCCTTCTCTAGAGACTTTCAAAACCTGCCTGGACATGTTCCTGCATGACCTACTCTAGGTGATCCTGCTCTGCCAGGGGGGTTGGACTAGATGGTCTTTTGAGGTCCCTTCCAACCCTAACATTCTGTGATTCTGTTGTGGTTTTCTGTGCCAAGTCAGCACACATTCCCCTCTCAACAGTCATAGTGTTGTCATTTATGTGACTTTGTGACTCTTGATATTTATTTTGTGCTCTTAGTCCCATCTAACACCCAACTGGGACTGAGCTGTTCAGATGCAGACACAGCATTTGATCCAGTCAACTGAGATCACCTCCATAACTATGGGGACAAATTACAGTGTTTCCATGAACCAATTCACTCAGTCTGGTGGAGAAGTCAGCATTATTTCTCCCCATTCCACCAAGGAAGCCTGAGATGACTGGTTTCACCTGGACATCTCCTGTCCCTGTACTCCCTAAGCAGCTGGGTATACAAAAGACCACTTAGCTGACTGCAGTGTTGGTTTGGCCCTCAATCCTCTTTTTGAAGGGTCTTGGTAGCAGTACCACTGAGAGAAACACCTCAACTGAAAGAGGCCCCACCAAAAAGGCTACATTAAAGCATGAAACCACAGAAAACTCCCTTCTCTGGCAAGTCAGAGAATCAATATGAAGCCTCCTTTCATCTGAGAGTAGTCAGGAAATAGGCATCAATTTTTTAAGCCTCAAGCAGGAAGTTCAATAGATTTGCCCTGCATTCAATCCCCCCAAAAAGGCCATCGGGTAGAGAAGATGAACAAAAGACCTGACCTTTTCTCCCTCCCTGAGCTTTCATGTAGCCAGAGCAGAACAATAGACCACGGTGGCATCCGATCCCAGCTTGCCGCAGAGCGCTCAGCACAGCCTCTTGAGGAGGGCAATCTCCTTTTGTGCACCAGCCTCTACCGGCGATTTGAGTATTTTTCAACAGCCACAATAATTAATCAAATAAAGTATCCTTTTGCAAGGAGGTCAGGTGTAATTTCAGCATAATCCAGACCTAGCAGGCTGAGCTGACATGTGCAAAATGCTGCACTTGCAGGTTGGCCAGTGTTAGCAATCTATTTTCATCTCTTCTTTAACCATTCATGAACTCCCAGCCTTGTTAAAGTCTACACATGAGGCCTGGCACACAACAAAACCAAATTAGGATTAAAGCCTGTATTTGAAATTGAGCATGATTTAGCACATGAACATGCTCTTAAGACCCTCATCCTTGGAGCAGGACTTTCTTGCACAGTGCTGGGCTATACTTGGGCTGTGCTGGAAGTCCTCTTGCTGGTCCTGAGCTCACTTGAATGTCCACAAAGCACTGTGCCAATATCAAAGCTCAATATCCAGCCCATCCATGCTCAAGGAAACCAAATTAGCTTGGGCTGAGCAGACCAACGTGTGTCAGTGAGGTCAGTACAGACCTGCTCCTTCATGGGCTGCCATTGACAGAGCAAGTTACACATGTGGATGTGGTGGTCGACTTCAAGCTGATGTGTTTTACAATGAATGTATGAATTTAGGAGAAGGCTTATGTGTGGCAATGTCCTGTTTCGAGCCAGATCCAGAAGGCAGCAACCTTCTCAGCCATCCAGGCTCTGTCAGCCCTGCAACTGAACCACAGCCATTAGCCCTTAGCTCAGATGCAGGTTTAAGCCTTTGGTTGTATTGCTTAGGCATCTCCAAAGGCTGAATCTATAATCTCATAACAACTCCAGGAATATCCGAGGGAAGGTGTGTATATGTGTGTATATATATACACACACTATACAGAATGAGATAGATATATATATATATCCCCTAGATAGATGCTCTGGCCAGTCCTATAATACTGGCTCCAGTTAGGAGTAACTGAGCCATGTTGTGAAGAAGATTGGATGGGACCATCTCCTTAGCCCTCCAAGATTTCTACCTCATGAACCTACAAGACCACAGGCCTTGCTCCAAGACAAAGGGTAGGAAAAAGTGCACCAGACCCATTACAGGCTGGGAGCAAGACCCCAAAATTAAATTTATGAGGTGTCAGTTGAAGTGTCCCATGGTACACTGGAGCCTGTTCCTGAAGTGATTTCAGATTATCTGTCACCACCCAGACAGTGCATGGCCAAGGTAAAATCTGAACACCAGACTAATCTCAGTCCGATAACTTAAAAAAAAAAAAGACAGTGGGTTAGTAATTAAC
>VWZY01007056.1:329370-345739 GCA_013399075.1 Chloroceryle aenea
ACACAGAGGGAAACTGAGGCATGGAGGACATGACTTTCTCCAAGGTCATGCAGGAGAACCAGGAATGTGCAACGCACCTCTTGCAAACCTGCGTCTATGACTTGAGATAAAAATGCCTTTATTAAAGGCAGCTCCCCTGCTCTTCTCTGTCCTTAACTTGTCCTAATAAGTGACTGCCTCACTCTCTAGTACTTCTAGTCCCTAATGGTCTGGCTCTCTCTCAGTGCTGTTAGTGCTGGCTAAAGCAGGCCTTCTGCAAGCTGTTATAATCCTGTGAGGTTTTTTTCTCAGCAGGAACCCCTTTGCTGGGATTTTCAGTGAAATCCTCCCTCCGCCTGCCCCGACACTATCCTCTTATCTCTCATAGTCCTGGAGAAATTCAGGACAGCCCTTCAGAGAGGCTGAGGTCAACCCCCAAATGCAGGGACTAATAGGATTAAGTGGGTTCAAATCAGAAGATACCAGTCCTGGTTTATCCTGCTGAGACTCCTGATGACTCCAGAGGGTGTTTTGCTTGAGTAGGGACTGTACAAATTAAGTAGAGACTTCTCTCTGCCCTTCTAGGGTGCCTTTAGTGCAGTCACCATCATATCCCTCAGGGCGGCATGAAGCAGTGCTGGGAGACACCAGCCCTGTAATAGCCTGGACAAGAGGGGGACAGACACTCCATGACTCACTGGCTGCACACGCAAAATTCTATACTCATTTTGCAGCTGAGGAACTGAGTCACAGAGGCTGTTTGCTGCTTCATATACCACTCTCCACGTTTTGGTAGCATATCAAGTCACTAAGTATGCTTCAGCACACGAGATGCTCCCCATGCATTCAAGGGCATCTTCTGGCTGAGCTGAAGTCACACTTAACAGGTCTTTGCCAAAGCACAGTAACACTAAAGCACATGAGAGAGGGTAGATTTAGACTAGATATTAGGAAGAAAATCTTTATAGGATCAAGGTGCCCAGAGAAATTGTGGATGCAGCTCTATCCCTGGAAGTGTTCAAGGCCAGACTGGATGGGGTTTTGAGCAACCTGGTCTAGTGAAAGGTGTCCCTGCTTATGGCAGGGGTGCTGGAATTAGGTGATTTTTAAGGTCTCTTCCAATCCAAATCATTCTATGATCCTATGAAAAGTTTGCTATTGCACAAGCATAAAGTAAAAGTCAGTGCACCCCTAAGAAGCCTGGATGAGCGAAAAATCTGAAGGCTCCAGTAGGTGAAATGACTCTGTGCCATGCCATGTTCCCACATGATAAAGAGCAGACACAGAAATGATGACAGAAGTTCTTCTGCAAGCAGCAGAGCTAATGAAACTCTCATTTACAACCATGAATCTCAAAACAAAGATTTCTTGACAGTCAGCAAGTTACAGTCCCCCCAGTAAGCCTTTCCTGCAAGTGAGGCATCAAGGACAGTTTTCTCACCTTACCTGGGCTCTCTGGTGTCCAACAGGAGCTGGCATCATGAATTGCCCAGGAATTTAACTCCCTTGCTACAGCTCTGTCAAATCTGGAGTGAACTTGGTCAACAAACTACCATGATTAAGTGACACATCTAAAGAGACAGGCAGTGTGACCACAAAAGCCTTGTTTCCTATGGAAATCAGACTAGATGAGCAAGTCAGCTTTAATCAGACACTTAATTTATTCCAGTTTTAACAAGGTGCTCTGTTCCCACCCTTCTTTACAGTATTTTGAGATATTCCTCTGAAGAAAAGGGTGGCTGTCACTGATTTGCTTTCAGCTACACCTAAGAAATGAGTGTTTTCTGGACACCAGTCTCACTCCCTGGGCTGAATTCAACATCACAGATGCACCTGAAAAGCTTGGCTTTTGTTCCAGCCCTTTTTACTTAATATCTTCCCTGACTGTTGAGCTCAGCACGGACAGGACCTAGTTTTCTACAATAGTCTGATGTGCACAAAGGCCATATATAAAAGAGCATTGGTGGAGATCCAGAGGATTACTTTAAGAGCAGTAAGGTTGCCCAAACAGTTTTCACCCTCTGTTACCTACCACCATAATCCGTACTGCTACAACTAACCTGAATAACCATCAGTCCTGATTTGCCCTATCATGGTATCCCAAGATGACATGTTTCTCTCAGCCATTTGGACAAGATAAACTGGGTGTTTTCTTGTCTCCCCAGATTCTTTAGGTGCAGGTATATCATTTAGCAATGGAGAAAGCAGCATCTCAGTGCCTTGCTGGAGTTACACAGCTGCACTCTCAGAAACTCTCCTCCCGGGGAGACAAGGACCCGCTCCATCACCCACAAGCTCTGGTGGCATCACTAGGCAAAGCTTTTCCCAAATTGTACCAGAGAGGAGCAATTTCTTACATGAGAGGGATGGTGTCCTTGACTTACACCTGCTCCAAGACCTCCCTAGCATGACAGCAGATTGGGCTGACCTGCTCATTAATTGTTTATAAGTCTCCATGTACCACATTACTGAATTACATAAAAGGTCTAATAGTTCCTGCTATGGATCCTGATCCCTGGGCAGGCTGTGTCTCGGCACCCCAAGTGCTCTGAGATAGCTGGTAGCTTTGAAAGCCTGCAGTAATGAAGGGAAATCCTAAAGGACTGTTGGAGAGTTTTGTCTATTCTTGTTTTGGACCAGGACTGCTGTAGCATCACCAGCCTGGCATGGGGGCATGTTTGGGAAGTGTATTGCTACCACTGTTGACAGATGACAGAGACACTTATAATTTCACTCAAATGATGTTTTTTCATGTCTATGCCAAAGACTGTTCTGGGACCTTGCAGCTCTCCAGAATACAAAAAAAACGACATGTGTGCTATGCTTGATCTTTTCCTGGGCTTTACTTCCAAACACAGATCACAGAATTCCAGGTTATTCTGGCTCTATTGTTCCACCGAGATTAAAGGCAGACATGAAGTTGAACGGAGGAGCTGAAGAGCAAATGGAGACTGTCTTGCTCACCCTGACAGCACTCTGCTTGCAACTTCTCAATGGGCTTGAGGAAGGCTCTTGCACACAGGTTACAGATGCAATAACCACCCCCTTTGCTTCTCCAGATTAAAACCCTTTGCAGGCTGTAGGAGAGACAAACCCAGAGTGTGTGGTTTGAGACCAGGGTAAATCTGCTGGCCTTGATGGCACTGATCCAGCAGAGCTGAGGGATGAGAGGAAGCAGGACAAAAATAGCCGGGGCAGCACAACGTAATGGCAATCACCACTAATGCTGGAAAACACCCTTAGGATCAGACGTAGGAGGCAAAAGTTTGATAACTCTAGCTAGGCTTGCAGGGCTCCTTCCAACTCACTGCAACGCGCACTTGCTGTACCCCTTTGTCCCAACGCTGGAGATTTGCATGTCTCCCCGAGAGCCTCAGCCAGGCAAGGGGATTTTATCTCTAATGATGGCAGGTGTTACAGTTTATGAGCATTCCCCAACTTCCCTTTCAGGCCCACTGTTATTGTGGAGCTCTTTGGTTCCACCTGAGCTCGGTGGGACCTTTGCCCAGACTGCAAACTCGGTGTCACCAAGAGGCAAAGCATTTTCTTCTCCCAGCCTCTCCCATAGTCATGAATTCAAACTCCCTCACACCTACACTCACTGGGCACAGGGAAAACAATCTTGCTGATTTGCAAAGCAAACCTCAGACTAACAACAGCATGGGCCAGCTCTACGATTCACAGGAAACTGCCCACAAACCTCACCTTTTCAAGTAGCAATCGAGCCAATCACCATCTTTGGGACAATTCCCTAATGGTCTACAAGAGATCTGACACAGAACCTGCAAGAAATCACATAAAATTCCTCGCTGTATTTGCTGACATGAAAGTTATTTTCAATGAAAAAGAAAGAGAAGAGGCTTTATTTTCATTGTCCCACACAATACTTGGCACTGCTACTAAAGCGATGAGGCTGACACCTTATCTTCTCCAAGACAACTAAGAAGTGCAGTGAGGCAAACATCTCAGAAGATTTTTTTTCAAGGAGGATATTGAGGCACAAACAAGTTTTGGTGAAGGAAAGCATGAGCTCTACATAAAAGTGCCCATCCTAGATGCAGCCTGTGGACCCCTCACCTACTGTATTTCTCTAACAGGAAAACAGAGGACGTCTGGGGAGCACTACAAAAGGAGAGTAAAGATTTAGTGTCACTACTCCATAATACTCCCCCAGACACTAATAATTTGCAGCTCAAGAACTTCCACAGTCAAAGAGGGAAGCTTTTGTCTTTAAATATATATATTTTGTAGCTTTTGAGAGGCTTTTCATCAACAAATTTGTCAAAGTGATTTTTTAACCCTTCAATACTTTTAGGGTGTACAGAGTCCTGCAACAAGGACAGTCCTGCACAGATGCCAGATTGTGTGTACTCTTTTTTGCTTTGAACCTGTTCTCTGTTAGCTTTATTTGATGCTCCCTAGTATTTCCCCGATTCCTTCCCAGTTGACCTCTATTGGTTTGGGGATGGAGGAACTGGAATAGCACACAGTAGTCCAGTTGCAACCACACCAGGCAAGGGACTCACAAAGGTGTAATGCTGTTTCACTCTTCTCCCCTGGCATCTGTTTTAGCTTTTTTTTTTGGTTTGGTTTACTTGAAATAAGTCAACAGAAGAGTGAAATGTGCTTTTTGGACAATGATGGATGCCCTGGGGAATGCACGAAGGCTTAGTCCTAAGGGATTGGTCCTGATCCCATCTAGCACAGCACAGGTAGGGCTCAGATCACCTTCTCCCTGTGCCTCAGCATTTGCAAGGCCCCCTCAGGTGGAAAATATTTCACAGCTGCAACCTGCAAACACTATGAGACCAGAACATAATAATCCTAAAGGTCTTTAACATTTAAATGGTGCCACTGACATCCAGATCCAGACACTGTAGATACCTGCTGTTTTATTTATCCTCCTTTGCCAACCTTCACACTGAGTCTATCGTCCTTCTGGCTCTGCCACGATCCCAGATTTATCTTACCATTTCCAAAGTCAGAAAGTGCTGCATTAAGTGGCTTTGTCTTCTAGGATGAAGCCCCCTTCCAGCACAGCTCCCAACAAACAATCCAGTGTCAGATGGGAAGAGAGGACAAGACCAAGATTCACAGAGGATCAGTTCTTCCAACATTCAGCATAACCTTGGGCAAATCTTCCTTCCTCCACGCATATTGAAGTTGGAGGCCAGGTTGCTTGTGCAGCAACTGCAGCAGTGGAAACCTCCACCCAAGGCAGACTGTAAGTCTATAATCAACCTAAACCATAAATTTTAACTCCTTTCATGCACGTAGAAACTGTATTCAGGTCATTTGTGCCCCAGGTAAACAATGGGTTATGACACAAAGTTAAATATAGGAAGGAGATTGCAAGAGGTGGACCAAAATGCCGTGAAAAGAACTTACTAGGACTGAGGTACAAGAAGAGCTCAATGCTTTTCTGTGATTGCTCTGAGACTGACAATGGGATCAAGCACTCAGTTTTCAGATCTCAGATGGGCTGAAGTCGAAGTTGGTACCTGGCTGATGAGGCTGGGCAGGTCTGGGGAGGACTAAGTCTACATTACCAAGAAATTAAGAGCTCCCCAGAGATTTTTGGCTTTGGATTTTTAACTTTTATACATTTATTTGGTACTCAACCTACTTTAAATGCCTGTTTTTCACTGAATTTTCACACATTACATTAGTCTTATCAAGTAGGAGCAAGTGCACTCTGCTCTTTTCCCACATCCTAAGTGGAAGAGCTTTCCAGAACAGGGGCTCTGTGCACAGCTCTGGGCACACTGGGGTTTGGGGTTGATACCTGTGGACAGCTGGATAGCCTAATCATGGGCACTACTGCATCAGTCCTGTTCTGAAAACTCTTCTGGCTCTACCTAGCAGCTTGGCTGTGAGACCGGACAGTAACAAACACAGAGACTCATCCCGTATCAGGTTCTCCTTGCACACTGCCTAGCAGAGAGGAGCGTTTCATGGTGCAAAGCTGATATGCTGTCTCCACATCCTGACAGCCCCTTGGTACAGTGACACTTGTCCCACTCTGCTTCAAGAGCAAGAAAACTCTGGCTCTGCCCCAAGCAAACACTGAAAGTCCCTGTTTCCCCCCAAAAGGCACTAGCAGAGCTCATCTGGCAGCCAGTGGAGGCAGCAACTGGTACCTGACAGTACAGTGTTGGTACAGATAACCAAAAACATTCCCATGACTAAGAGCCTGAAGTAGCTTCTCCCATCAAGACCTTTCTGCTGGGCTTGGAAGCTGTTCTCTGCAGCTCCAGGAAAGGCTTTGGAAAAAAAAAAAAACAACAAAAAACAACCAACCAACAAAACACCTATGAGCTGACAATGCCTTCATTAATCACAGCATAATCCTTTCCATGGCAACCCAAGGATTGCGAAGTCACAAGTTAGCAAACATAAGACAGAAACACTGTACAGCAGCCCCTGGTCCATGGAAACTTAACAGCAAGTGAGATGAACTGACTGCTTCAAGGAAAGGAAGTAAGTTAGAAATAATATTGCCTTGCAAATGGAGTTCATCCCTGGGCTGGATTCACATCTCATAAAAGCTGGTGCATTGGGGAGATGCTGGAACTTCATTAAGTTACTCCAGTTACCCTCAAAAGCCCAGGAAGAGACTTTGGACTTTCATGTTGGTTTTACAGAAGCACAAAGCTTTCAACGAGGTCACGAAGAAAAGAAACACAGTTTGTCACTGGCCCATCACCATGACAGGAACGTTAAACACCATTTAGACTAATGTATTTGGAAGTTGGCAGAACTCAGAGATTGCAAAACCATGAATGAAAACAATTTGAACACCAGTCAACAGGAGGGAAGTTTTGTCCTGGTTGTGCTCATTTGTCCATCTTCTACTATTCCTGGGATAGTTTAAACACAGGGTAAGGGAGGAAACTTGCACAAGGTCTCACAGGGATGCAGTTTTTTTCTGAAGTTTTGGCAAAGCTTGGTCCAAAGCTGCAAAATCATCCCATAACTTCATACCACCACTGTTGGAACTCTGCAGTCCCTCATCTCACGGGAAGAGAGATAAGACCCATAGCATCATACAACGGAGAAGGTGGGGAGACAAGTCAGCTTGAAATGCAAATCACACCCTTGACATCTTGATGCAAAGCACAGGCTAATCCCATAGAGTTGGTTTGTGAACATCCTTTATCCTGAGCCATGTAAAGAAGCACACGAACGCAACTGCCTGGGGCTGTGGAAAGACAACCTCCAGCTCCTGCTAGCTTCTTCTGCTGGAACTAGATAATCTTTAAGGTCTCTTCCAAACCAAACCGTTTGATGATTCTGCAGGGGGATTTAGCAGCCAGGGGCAGACGGGTAATCACAGACCCACTGGCCTGTTGCCTTTCAAGCTCTCCCTCTATGTTGCCTACAAGACCGGTTCTCCACTGTACACCCCAGTCTTTCCAAAGATGCTGGTTCCACCTTTGTTAGGATATCACTACCCTAGGAAAGTCTGGGACTGTTCTTTGGTTTGGTGCTCAGCCAGTCCAGCACAGCCCATGCACACAACATTGTACTCCCACAACATTGTACTCCCAAACCAGGCAGCAGAATACAAACTGCTTTCTGGAAATTGCCTGTCCCATGACAGGTCTCAGTCCTGCCCAGAGTTGGACCTAATAATTTAAACAACCTGGGAGGGCTGTCCGGGGTCCGGCTCACCAGCACCGGTGTGACCCAGGGAACACACCGCTAAAACACAACCTGGTCACAAGCCACACAATGCTTCAACCCAGGGAAACTCCTGCTGCTCTCTGAAGAGCCGCACCAGCTGCCTGAGAGCAGGTTGAGCTTTAACTGCCTGGGTGGTGCATTTGAAGCTGGATCAGAGCAGGGAGAGGGTGAGGTGGTCCCGGGCCCAATGGGATCGTTGAGGGGGGACAAACACTTGGGGTCTTGTGCCACCGTCACCGGGTCCATCCAGCGGGCACAACTCCAACAGCCTCCCCCCATACCCAAGCACTTCCAAATGTGTATGAAAGGGCTGGGGAGAAAAGGGGAGGTTGAGGGGTGGGAGTCCTGCACAGGGCAGCAGAGGAGGAAAATGACCCATACNGGGAGGAGCCGGGATACAGCCAGCCCCCCGTGTGGGTGTGGGTGGCAGTGTGTGTGATCACGGAGTGGTGAGGGTTGGAAGGGACCTCTGGAAATCATCCAGTCCCGCCCTCTTGATAAAGCCGGGTCACCCAGAGCAGGTTGTCCAGGATCATGTCCGGGTGGGTTTGGAATCTCTCCAGAGAAGGAGATTCCACAACCTCTCTGGGCAGCCCGGTCCAGGGCTCTGGCACCATCATAGGAAAGCTTTTCGTCCTGTTCAGATGGAAGCTCCTGTNGGAAAATGCCCCACCCCCCAACCCGCTGCTAGGTCACCCAAGGTAAATTAAGCAGCAGATAGAAATTGCCGAGCGACTAATCCCTGTTGCAGGAGCCGAGCTGGCTCGGGGCTGCTGGGCATTGCGGGCAGGTCTGCGGTCGTGTCGTCTCCTCTCTCCCTCCCAGCCAGCCCAGCCCTTTCCTCAGTTTTGATTCCGGCGCTGGAGAAGGCTGGCTGCCATGAAGACCCGTCGGGGGTACCCTCGGTCCANTAGTCTGTGCCTATTGCCCCTTGTCCTGTTGCTGGGCACTGCTGACAAGAGTCTGTCCCCATCCTTTTGACACTTTAGATATTGAGAAGCATTACGAAGATCTCCTCAGTCTTCTTCAGGCTAAACAGACCCAGGTCTGTCAGCCTTTCCTCAACACAGATATTCTCAAGTCTCCTCATCATGCCTGTAGCCCTCCACTGGACTCCCTCCAGTAGTTCCTTGTGTCTTTTGAACTGGGGAGCCCAGAACTTGACAAAATACTCCAGATGTGGCCTCACTAAGGCAGAGCAGAGGGGAGGGAGAAACTCCCTTGACCTGCTGGTCACACTCTTAATGCACCCCAAGATACCATTGGCCTTCTTGGCCACAAATGCACATTGCTGGCTCATGGTGAACTCGCTGCCCACCAAGGCTCCAAGCTCCTTTTTCACAGAGCTGCTTTCCAGCAGGTCAATGCCTCACCTCTAGTGGTTAAGGGGGTTATTCCTCCCCAGGTGCAGGCCCCTACACCTGGCCTTGTTGAAATTCATTAGGTTTCACTCCGCCCAACTCTCCAGCCTGTCCCGGTTTCACTGAATGGCAGCACAGCCTTGTGGTGTGTCGGCCACTCCCCCACAGTTTTGCATCAACAGCAAACTTGCTGAAGGTACATTCTATCCCTTCATCCAGGTCAGTGATGAATATGATATGAATATGTGATAGCTCCAGCCTGGGAACACCCACGCTCCCCAGGCAATCTCACACCCCAAAGATGCATGCTCCTGCATCCCTGGGGTCTGCCCCGAATCATGGCACCCAGAAAGACCCCTGCTATGAGTTAAGTTGTATTTTCAAGTCCTCATTGTGCAGAGAGCCCTGATGGCTTGTTGGGCAAAGAGGTGTCTGGGAGGATCCCTCTACCCCATGCAAAGAGATCTCAGGGCTGTGTAAGGGACCATATCAAGGCCCTGTGGGATGGGGACAAGAGTTGACAGGCATTGTGCTTGGAATGCATCAGCCTTCACTTGTAAATGAGAAAACCAGGAGATAAAAATGCTTGATAAACAGGAAACTGGGAGCTCAGGTTTTGCCTAGAAGCTTAACTTTGACCTGGTGACTCTGTCTAAATTTGTCTAGTTACTTTTCTCTTTCCTGCTGACAAAGGTGGTGTTGGCTTTTAACTGTGCTATGAAACATTGCTGAATTTTCTTACTTTGGTATGAAGCACGCTGTTTCAGTGTTATCACACAAGGTGTTTCTAAGGTCTGCTTTGAAACAAGGGGAGCCCTCCTGTGGATTGGGATAGATGAATTTTTTTGGTGACACTGCAGCAGTAAGGAGCAATAAGGGACAGACTCCTTCCTCCAAAGCCACATCAGAAACTCTGCTCAAAACACCGAAGAAATCACCTCATGGCCACCCTGTCCCTTTCCCAACCCTTCAAAACTCCCTGCTGCTGCCCAGCCCTCTCATGGGAACCAGCTATGAATAGATTCAGTTGACTTTAAGCTCAACAGAGATTATTTATGATGACCTGGGGCCATGCCTGGTTTCACTCAAACCCTACTCTACTGTATCAATGTGGTTTGTGTGGATGCAAGGGCAGATATTGGCTGTACCAGGGAATTGCTTCGCTCTAGACCACATCCGATGTGCCTGGAAAGGGTCCAGTCTTGGGCAGCCTTTTCCTGTGCCCAGCATGTCCCATGGGTTTGTGGGAAGGCAGTGAGGGAAGCTCTGCCAGGGACACAGGGTTGGACATATTCCTCTGCCTGCATCACTGGGGTTGGAGGTTGGATTTGAAGAGCATGAGGAGCCTTTGGACAACTGCTCAGCACAGACTCTCACAACTGCAGGTCATGGGCCAATCCCAGGGTATTTAATACCTGTGACTTTGGCCGAGAATGAGCTACGCCTGAGCAGCTCTGAGGAACATCTGAGGAATATCTGGAGTATTGTCTCCAGTTCTGTTCTCTCCAGTTCAAGAAGGATAGGAAAATACTAGAGAGAGTCCAACAGAGGGCTGCAAGGATAATGAAGGGACTGGAACATCTCTCTTATGAGGAAAGGCTGAGAGATCTGGGGCTGTTTAATCTGGAGAAGAGAAGACTGAGAGGGGATCTTATTAATGTTTACAAATATCTGAAGAGTGGGTGTCAAGTAGAAGGGGACAGTCTCTTTTCAGTTGTGCTATATCTAGCAACAAGCATCACAGCCCCATAGGTGCTCAGCCAAGTCTACTGCTCACGACATTCTTCAGGAGACTGTTAGAATGTTTGTGAGGTTCTCTCCTGAAGAATGGTCCTCACAAGCTGTTTCAGTGCTGGAGGCAGAGGAGTAGAATGCTTCCTTCTCTGTCTAGTGTTTGGTGGCATACATTGTCCCAGGGGATGATCCTAGGAGCAGGATGATCTGGACAGGTGACACCATCCCACAATAAAATGGCGTTTTCCAGATACCTGCTCTAGGCTCTTAAGGGTGGGCTGGAGAAGGGTACAGCCCCTCCATGCTACAAAGACCTTGAGCACAGTCAAGGACCTGGAAGCTGAAACTGGATAAAGATCCCAATGTTATGGGACTGTGTGTTACAGCAGCAAGACTGGAGGCTCTGATGGGTGCGGACAGGCTTTTCACTTTTCAAATGCTCTCAATGTGCAGATTTGTTCTTTGAGAGAAAGACACCCAAAAATCACATCCTCCTGATGCTTTGCTCATATATATATATATATATATATATATTTAAACTGCAGAGCTTTTCACAAGACAGGTGAGACTCAAAATACCCACGTTCCCTGCATTGCCATGACTTGGAGGCATAGGATGCAAAGGTTTTACAATCAGAAGGGGGTTTACCCTGCCCCTCTGTGACTTTTCCCAGCAAATGTGAATGTAACCTTGCATGAAATCTTCATGCAGATTACCTTGTCTCAGTCTCAAAGTCCACAGGGAAAATAATATGAATGGAGTTTAGTGAATCAAACAAAATAAAAAGGCTCTGCAGAGCCACCTTGTGCCCATCAAAGGCATTCTAGAAGAACACATCAGTTTAAAGGCAGCGAGTCTGAATAAAATATACACAATTTATTTATAGGAGGTTTACAGCTGTGTACAGTGTTGGCTTTCTGTTTGGACCACTCTCTGATCTTGTGCAGCATGACATGGCAGTGCCTTTGGAGATGAAGACAAGTCATAGCCTGTTTTAACATGCACGTGTCAAAAAGAAAAGGATTTCACAGAGTGTAACGGCAGGCTACTTGCAACCATTGAAATGATTAACAAAAGAAATGGAAAATAAATCAGACACATATCCTACCCCACCTGGGAGAGGTTGAAAAGTGCTTATCTGACCTGCCCTCCTCTCAGACATAAAACCCCTGAATGTTTCTGTTTAATTCATTCAGAGAGAAAAGGCATCAACATTAGGAATGAAATTTCAACAACTGCCCTTCCTCCTCTCTCATGTTCTCTACCAACACAACAAACAAACAAACAAAAAGAATGCAACAAAGATACTTTTTGCCATTCCATTGGAAACAGAGGGGGAAGAAAGCTTCTGCTCTATCTTTTCAAAAGTTTTCAAAAAAAAAAAGAGAAAAGGACAAATATTACTAGCATTAAGACATTTTGGTCCTAATACAGCATGATGATTCTATTTTTGTTGTTGTTGAAGGAGAAGCTGTGATAAAGCTGTCTCTCTTAAGCCATCTTAATTCTCCGTAAGAAGGGAGGCTGTCCACTGGTACGAGGGCACTGCTACTCCTCGCAAGCTTCAGTGCCATCCCTTGAGATTGTGGTTTGGCACGCGCCAGGGCACTCCTGGCCAAATGGCTCTTGTTTCCTGAAGATATCAGTTGCCTGATTTCCTAAGAAAACAAGGCTGATGCAGGCAGGCTGACTACCCCCATCTGTTACTGATGGTGCAAAGGTCCTCTGATGTTCCTGTGGTGCTCTCCCTTAGCTAAATAGCTCTTCTCTCTGCCAGGTGAACTATCTTTGGGCATCATAGTCCTTCTCACATCCCACTCTGAACATAATTCTGTGAGGTCTTTTCCTAGGACCTTCTAGCCCCACAACGCTGCTTCCATTTATTTTCAGAGATGAGCCCCATGAACAAAACCAGAATAAAATCAAAATATCTCTGAACTGGTCTGCCCAAATTCAAGGATTTGCTTTGACCTTAGGGTCAAAACATCACATTACCAAACTAGGAGCATTTCAGACAATTCTGCAAGCTGCTGAAATAAATTAGGTCCCAATGATTTTACCAGGAGCTGGAGGATGCTCAGCAAAAGCCAGGATTAAGTGGGACCAGGAAGGGGCATCCTGTGGGCCACTGCTTACCTCTATGTCCTGGAAAACAAGACCTAAGAAAATAATTTGTTCAAAACTCCAATTCATAACCACAGGAGGTAAACACTGAAGATGAGGAAAGGGGAATAACTTCCTCATAAAGTTGTACCATATGTTTCTGAACGCACCAAGAATTGAGCTGGTAGCTAACGTGACTTTGGGGAACATCTTACCATGTTACAGACTTAGCAGCTCCTTAGAGATTAAAAAAACCTATACAGACTTCAAGTACAAACATGGACATTTAGTAGGACAAGCAGAAACTCTACTTGCTATGGCAAAAGAAGGCTTTCCTTTTCACTTGTCCTTGAAGGCAGAGGACTCTGCTCAGGCCAAAATTTACCATGGTTACAAGGTTACACGATATGTATTCATTTCCACTTCCATGCAGGTGACTGCAAAAGAGCTGTTTAGTAGAAAATTTGACTGAAAAAAAAAACCCTTAACTTGCACCATTTTTAAAGGCACATGAATAAAACCCCTAACCTAAACAACACGAGAAAATAATGCTTTGAAACCTGCCCTGATCAGCTGCTGACAGGCCAGACAAGGGTTTGTTGTTTGGTTTATCTGGGATGATTTATAAGAAGCCAGATTCTGCCACCCAGTGGAATAAGGAAGATAAACCCAGTCTTCATGGCAAACAGAAGCAGAGCATGACACTAATCGTGGCCCTGAGGATGCATTTTGGTTATGCATGTGAGACTGGCTCTAGCACTGTGCAACTCATCCCCCAGGCCAGGAGACTGGAAATTAAAGGTGAGAGATGGATACTGGTATGAATTAAATATTCCCAGTATTTTCAGGCTGCAATGGGAGCAGGGCTCCTCTCCTGTCCTCTAACACAAGCTAAATTCCCACTATTTTTTAAAATAATTTGGGAAAGTGAGGCACTGAGAAATGATGCACTGTATGCAGCAGTAAAGATGGTGCCCATTGAGCAAAGCTCCCCATCCTTTGGACCTGACGCTTTGACCTTCAAGGAACTGACCTCCTTTTATCTGAACACTGAATGGCCCCAGCAGACAATCACTCTAGCTACTGGGGTAAACTCTTGGGATGGGGACTGCATGAAGACATGGAGACAGCAGGCACCACGGCAGTTCGAGAGGCACACGCAGGAGCTGAGTCCAGACCAATTCAAAAACTTGACCCCAGAGAACAGTTGTCCCACCATGACTGTTGACATCTTTGCATCCTTCAGAGCTGCATGGGCTTGAACTAGACTCAGGAAGAGGCAACTTGTCCCTAAAATGATGGAGCCTTTAGTCTTGTTGCCCCTGTGGATTTGGAACTGCCTTGGTGAATTTTCCTTCCAGTTGCAGTAAGCAAACCCATACCCAGAAAACATCCAAGAGCCCCAAATCTGGTTTTCCACTTCTCCTTCACCGAGGTGACTCCAGAGAGAAGCGACTAAGTGGCAGTTTCATGAGAGATGACTTCAGGCGTGCTACTCTAAAACCAAGCAGACACATCAAATCTGCATTGAAGCAGCTGGTGGGACTGCCATTGGCCACACTTGTGTGTGGTGGCACGTGCATGCCATCCCATGTAAACAAACAGCATCAGGGCATCGTGCCCTGGCTGTCAGGACACACAGCGTGCTTGCAGCAATCCCACAGGGCACACAGCGGTGATGAGGGCTGCAGAGGATGCCAGCAGAAGGATTGTTGAGGTTCCCCAAAAAGGCACCATTTTTTTAACATCAAAAACACACGATTGGCTCCTTTGAGTGGAATGCATGCATAGTTCATATACACTTTGCAGATGGTTGGTAGGCTGTGTGTGTATGTGTGTGTATATATATATGTATGTGTGCATGTTTATATACACCTTTGTGGCACCCGAAGAAGAGTCCTTGAGTTGTTAGACATTGGTGAGGATGTTACTGCTGAGCAGCCTCACAGCAATGGTTCCAGAGAGATCATTTGATCTTCTGTTCCCCTTGTCCTGGAGGTGCAGCGTGTGCACTGACTGTCGGTCACTGGGATCCCCTGTGAGCACCACCTGGCCCATGAACTCGTCGCTTATTAAGTTGTGGTTCCAGATCTGAGGAAACAAGACAGACATTAGGGCAGCTCCTTGAGGTATGCAGCCAAACTGCATGCACTGGAGAGAAGAAAGAGTTATTGTCAACCTGCTCTGAGGTGGAGCTGAGGAGGTGGTTGAGGTGTGAGGGGGTTCACTCTGTAAGTGAGAAGGGCGAAGGACATGAATTTACCAGATGTCACTGCTCAGCCATGGCGGTAAGAGGTTGAGCTGCAAGAACTTAAGATGCTCAGCTTTGGAAAACCCCTCCCTGTGGACAGTGTGAGGAGAAGGCAGGTTGAGGGGGTGCGAGTGAGAGAGGATATCCATCCCTCAGCTCATTGCTTTCCTGTTGGGTACCTGAACAATGATGGGCTGTCCCGGCTTCTTGCGGTAGAAGAGCCCTTTCACGTCAAATTCTGGAGACACCGTGTTCTTCTTCACTGGAGAGCGAACTTTCTGCCCTTCGCACTTTATGATCACATAAGGGTCAGCTCCTGGTGAAAGAAAGGAGAATTTTTACTTTGTTGTAGTTCCTGTAAGTGCTCAGAGTCCTTTCCCAGAAATGTCATGCAGCACCTTTCCTCCATACTCCTCCAGAGGAGATTGATATCTGCCAAAGAGTTCATAACACCTCAGAGGATGTCCATGAAGCTCAGCTCTTGGGCTCATGCTTAATTCTGCTAGGTGACATTGTCCCTGGGCAGCAGGTGGTCATGGACTGATACGAAATGGCCATCTCTGCCTTGACCCCATAAACATGCCTTCATCACTCCAAATCCTCCTGCCCTTTGGGATAAATCTTTCATGGAAGACACCAGCCTGCTCAACTGTCCTTTCAGGATTTGCTCTGCTGAAGGCATGCAGAAGTAAAGCCATGGAAAAGAGAAACAGGCTTACAGAGGTCGTTTTGCGCAGGGTAACACCAAGAAGGCAATGGCCTTCAAGATGCAAAAACCCACCTGCTTCCACTGCAGGACATATACTCCCAAGCCAGGCTAACCTTGGCTTTACTTCACAGTAATACCTCAGCAGGGACTGTACTTTTCACCCCTATGCACAAATCACTAGTACATCTTCCTTCTAGACTTAGTGAGACTCAAATGCTGCAGGAGGTCTCAGTATAACCACTAATGTTGGGTTAAGAAGGATGCTGCGCGGTCAAGGTAGTGAGAAATGGCACAATGCTGAGCCAAAATTGTCAAAATCTGTTGATTTATAAGATTCAAAAATAAGGCCATTTGGGCACTAGGAAGGTTTGGTGAGCAACCAATGAATAGAGAGCCTTAGGATGGAAACATACTTAAAAAGCTTTTAAAGAGATGAAGATGGTTCTTAGAGTATTTTCTGTGGACAAGATTCAGGGGGAAGATCAAAATGTCAGAAAAAATCATTGGTGGTAGTGAGAGATGAGGAGAGGAGAGGAGAGGAGAGGA
>VWZY01007056.1:345846-403108 GCA_013399075.1 Chloroceryle aenea
AGAGGAGAGGAGAGGAGAGGAGAGGAGAGGAGAGGAGAGAGAAGGGAAAGAGGGAAGGGAAGACAGAGAAGGAGAAGAGAAGAGACTGGGCATTGAGGGGCAACCAGGGAAATAAATGGGAAGTGGAGGAAAAGTTACTGCAAGATGGAAAGTTAAGTTCAGACAACCAGCTTACAGCTGGACAGTACCAGACCTTCCACAAGAGGGAAAGAGTCCCTCATGAGTAAACATTTTCGCCTTAGGAAACAAGGGCTCGTTTGGGGAATTTCAGTAGAGAACAAACTATTGCTATGGAAATTTAACTGCCAGAATACATTTTCTCACCATGAGCTTTAGTGGCTGTGATGGAAACACAGACCAGGTGGGTGAGTTCTCTTGTCCAAGGGAAATGTGTAAATGAGAAGGAACAAACCACTCCCTTCTGAGAGCCAGGGATTAAAGAACCATATCTTTGATTGCCAGACCACCTCCTCTCTAGCTTTCTCTTTGCAAGGACTTGTCTCCCCTGGTGAGACGCAGTTTCTGGATTTCACAGATGTTTTTCCACACTAGACTTGTCTTTTGGGATGTCCCATTAAATCCTCATGTTCCATCAACTGGAGCCAAATTCTTATCTGTAAATCACCATTTCCAAAGCAGTGTGAAAGGCCTGGGCAGGGAGATGCAAGAGATGTCACTGCACCGGAAAGCAGTAAACATGCAGGCTGTTGGTGGTGGGAGCTGAAAAGCTGGAAAACAGCTGGAAAAAAAGAGCCATTCCTAATGGCCTCCTGCTAAAAAGAAAATGTTTTATAGCTCCAGAATCCACATGTACTCTTGTCTGAAGGAAAGACAGATCTCCTTGTTTCTGGAAACAATTGAGAGACCTTTGGCTACATATTTCCCTACATTGCTACAGACACATGGAGCTATTGTGAGCAACCCAAGAAAAAAAACAACCTACCAAAAATAAAATTCCCTCCCCAAGCACCAGATAGGACTCCCTCTGTGTCATGTGGTAAATAAGCAAACTCGACTGGTCCTTGTCCTAAGGAAGGATCCTGCTCATTACTTTCAATGCTTTAGACATATGAAGCCCTTACAATAATGCTTGTGTGGGGAAAAAAAAAAAGGCAATTAAGTTTTTTATTTATATTTCTTAAATTTTTAAGTTACCCATTTTTATAATTTCAATTTGGCTAGAAAGTGCCTGGCCACATGCAAGGCATGTCCTTGATGCAGAAGATGGGTGAGAAAGGCTAAGATCTGGTCTGTTCCCATGGTGGAAAGGCATTTGATTCTCTAATTGCAACCTTTCATCCTTACTTCAACAATTTTCCAGTGCAAGTCATCACTACCCATGCGTTTCTTGGCCCCGGTGCCCCAAGAGGACTGAACATAGGGCTCTTGCCATGAGCCTCTGCATGGCTGCAGGACATGGTGAGGCATGGTGCTGCTGTTGTCCTTCACGCAAGAGAAGTGTTGGATGTAAAAACAGCATCAGAGCATGGTAGGACCATGCAAATGAATTTTTAGAGGAACAAGGAGTCAGAAACACCGTGTGCTGTGCTGGTGGTAGTTCAGATAATCTCAGAGTGCTCCTAGGAGTCAAGAATAGAGCAGGAAATAGAGGGAGAGGCTCTTGATTTACACCATCACAAAATGCACTAAATTTGACCTATCCTCTACCAATAGAAATCCATCCTCCAGTGATAAACACTATGCCAACATATCAAACCCTTCCATTGCTTTTCTGTCTTTCCTACTAAAAAAATATTTTTAAATTATTTCTCAATTTTACAGCTGCTCATACTCAGGAGGAAAGCCTGCATTGTTATAGGACCACTGCTAAGGGCTTTGGGGGATTTTGGGGAGGATCTCCCAAGAAACTTAGACCATAGCCTAAATATAAGATCATGTTCACAGCAAGAAGTGAGTTTGATTCTCCATGGACTTTCTCCTCCCCTAGTGTCTGCATCAGGCATGGGCACTGAAAAAAAATATCTGAGGACACAATAAATCCCAGCAGCTTCCTACCTCACGGAACCACCTCCGTCGTTTCTCACTGAAACAACCACCTCCCAACTCCTCTGGAACTAGACAGCAGGCAGGGAAAGAGCATTACCTCCTTGGGAGTCCTGATTCTTAAGCCCAGCTGCAGCGAGGACATGGATCTGGGACACCACTTGTGGGTAACCACACATCCCACTCCAGCAGGTGTGTGGTGGCTCATCCAGTGTCAACTCTCTGCAGAAAAAAATATGTGGCCTTTAAGATGTGCCCAGCCTTATTTCATGGTCAGGACAGAAAGTTTGCTCTAGCAGGACAGAAGGATGATGCACTGTCCACTGACATACTCTGTGCCCCATTCTGATCTCAACCTGGGTTTGGAATGCTCTTCCATGTCATGCTTAGAAGTAGAGTGGAAGTTTCTCTTCATGTTTGTGGTGAGATGTGTAAATATGCACTGTTTCTTGGCCACCCCAGAAAAAGGAATCTGAACACCAGCTCCAGGCAAGGCTATGACCAATTCCAGTCAGGAAAACCACATGTCAAAAGCAGAGGGCTATCTCCAAATAGCCAGCCCTTCCCCACCCACCAGTGCTCTTGCCCTTACCGGCAATCTGAAGGCACATCTGTGAAAATCCTGAGAAGGAACTCGCCTACATGACCGGGGTCAAAAGTGGTAGGGATGATGACGTAGCGGCCTTCCTTCAGGTCTGTCCTCAGGAAGACACTGCGGGAGTTGATGTATATGGAGCTGGCCACCTTCTGCTGCAGGGTGTGCATCCGGTAGTTTCTGTTCAGTTCCACCTGGGCAGAGACCACAGCAGGACAGTCCGCAGGACAGCACTCGCTGACAGTGCATTGGTATCCACCCTGGGGGGCTAAGACTGCAAGGACCAACCTCACAGTGCTGAGAGAGCTGGAGTTAAGAGACCCAGCAAAATGGTCCCAACTGGGCTGGATAGAAAATAAATGTGGACATGGCTTTCCCAGCTCTATTGGCTCAGGTACTTGTTAGCTCTTGCATCCCAGCTTGATACTGGGGCCCCAGCAAAAAACACCTAAGGGTAAGTCTAATGAATTTCGATATTTGGAGATAACAGACTAACCATTGCTTTTAGCACGGAGAACTTGTCCATGCTGTCCCAGAAGCATCTAGATAATGCTTAAATGAACAATACCAATGGCCATGCAGGACTGATGTACCACTCCACTACTGACAGATTTATAGGGGTATTCAGGCCAACATGCAGGAACCACAGCCTACCTTATGGATATCAAAGCCTATGGCCAAGTTCTCTCCTTTGCCTTCTTTGCGACTGGTCCTTTTTGGCTTCTGCTGGATGGAGATCAGCACTTCATCTTCTGCCTTCTTCACATCAAACACATACTAGAAATAAAGGGAAGAAGGTGAGGACTTCTGCTAAGACAGGATCATTGAGCATAGGTGGGGGTGGATACACAGTAGAGTTAACCTCAGCTTCTCCTCACCCACCTCACTGCAGGGACAGCCTGGCTTCAGTAACAGCATTGAGATCTCGTACCCACTGCTCTTATGAGTTGGCATCATTTTGCCAAGCCAGAGACCTTTTTGCTCATCTTAGAAGACTGGGAAAAGCAGTCTTCGAATTGCTTGGCAGAATCCAAGGAATACAGATGCAGTCTCATAACAGAGACTTTTACCCCTTGCGGTCTGCCACAAGTCTTCCTATGAGGCATGGAGGGAGGAATTGATGTTCACAGTGACCTAAGATGAAGGCTAATACAGAGCTGGAAGCAGGAAATAACTTTCCCACATCCTTGATGTCAAGTCCTGCAAGGGATCTGACCATTCTTCATCTACTTGTTAGATGAAAGACTCACAAGAACCTGTCTCATGTTACTGAGAATCCCAGTTCAGAGCACAACAGCATGGAATAGCTTGTTCCAGGAGATGAACTTCAAAGTAAGGCCTTTTCTGAAGGCTAAGCTAGAAGGTAATGGCCTTCATGGACTACAGTGGACTACACCTGTCCTGGTTAATTTAACAGTGCCAAGATTTGGACAAAGAAACTGGAATTTGATCATTCAGACATCCAAATGTTTGGAAATGGTTCCTGGCCCTGTTTGACTGGCACCAGCTAACACTGTTACCCTGTGGCACAGCTGCTGTTTGCTCGTGCCAAGGCACTCTACGCCAGGCACTTGGATTCAGTCTTCCCAATAAGAGGGATAAGGTTAATAGGGTTGGCCTGGATGCTGGTCATGCTCTGCCAGGGATCTCAGCCAGAGAATGGTCATGACCACATTTAATCTACTTTAGGTCTAGTAGCCATTTTTGCTTTCTGTGTCCCTGCAGAAGACTTAAACACTTGGAAGCATGTGTGAAGGTTCTAGAAGGTCCTCTACTCCATGACTCACTTGAGGGTTCTGCAAAAAGGTGTCCTTGTGGTTGATACATCCTCCACAGCGGTTCTTCAAGGGGTCGTTGCTTCTGGTCCATGCCCCATGTAGCACTGCCTCCTCCCAGGTCTTGTGGATGCTCAGGTAGGACGTGTTGATGAGACGGCACTTGATGATGTCTGTGAAGTATTTGCAGAAATCTTCAAAGGTCATCCTAAGTTAGGAAAGGACAGAGCTGTGTTATGCTGCTTCATTCTTCTGAACAGTATGCTGCAGGAATTTTCCTGATCACCCGTTAGAGACTGTGTGTGGATAGCCTCTGATGGCTGACAAATAAGAAATGAGATTGAGAACCCTTTCTCCATGCACACAGTAAATATTTTGTCACTTTAAATGACAGACCCATGTGTTCTGGAGCAGAAGCAGAGTAGTGGCCCTTCCTCCACGCATGGTTGTATAGAAATGTACCTGGTGAGGCTGTAAGGTTCAGCACATTCCAGTGTGGACCCAGTGTGATCCAGAGCAGCTTAGGATGGCTAGAGTCATAGCCATCCAAAGCTAAAACCCATGCACTCAAGGAGGAGGCTTCACTAAAGACCCTAGGGCTTGGAAGACTGCTTGCTCTGAATAGACGTATGCATGGAAATGACTCACATGGTTCATGGAGTGAGAGGACTCTGTGGGCACAGCCCATGGTGGCAACCCTGTGAGGGACTCACCAGAACTCTCCGTCGTCTTCCACTGTCATCCCCATCTTCTCTCTCTCACTTTTACTCACTTTCTGCCACTCCTCAGAGCTGTGGGAACAATACAGGATCATTAATGCAAGGGGACACACAAGAATTCAAGAGGCTACTTGGCCTCAGCAGGATCTGTCAAGGGCAGAAGGCATGTAAAAAGCTCCAGGCATGCAACCAGTTCCCACACTGCTCTAGTTAGCTCATCTTCCAAACATGAGGAGAGCGCAGAATGGCTTGGAGGTACAACTTCCTTCATGATCAGTGGAGCTGAATCCAGCTTAGCAAGATTTTGTTTGGCCAGTATAATCACAAACATGTCAGTGAAGATAACAGAATGAACGCTGGTCAAAGGCTCTGGTTATACCAGCCCTCGGTTCTTCATCCCGTCCACAGATACCACAACAGTCAGTGGTGGCAGAGGTTGATTCTGTTGGGTGTCATTTTTGCTGGAACAAGACTTGTGAGTGGAAAGGTGAGCTATAATCATCTTTTACACAGTGCTGGTAAATTCACCACAACACCCATCAGAGCTTTAATGAGAAGGTCTGCCAAGCTCAACCACCCTCCTGCTGACATTCAGGAACTCCAGGGTAGGGAATGAATCTACCCCAGTGAAATGGTAGATTTAGGACATGGGTTGAAGCAGCATCATACAACTGCCCATACAATCTTATCCTACAGGTGTGGATGTAGTCAAATTGTCTCATGTCTCAAGGCTTGCTCCAGTCCAGCTTCTCCCACCAAAAAAATGTGCTGCTGCCCATCCTAACTCACGTGTCACTCCAAGGGCCGTTCCACTCCCGCTCGCCCCATGGATTGCGCATGCGGATCATGTCCAGCTTCTCTGACTTGAAGAAGGACAGCAGGCCATGGCCCAGGCGGACCTTCCGCACGTCTGTCACCGCATACGCGTGGCCCTTCACCAGTCCGCAGGCCAGGCGGGCCTCCATGTCAGCTGCTGATGTGGCCTGGGCAGGAGGACACACAGACAGTGCTCATACCAGGGGGATGTGACCACCTTTGCAGGAACTGGGGAAAAGGGGAGCTCAGACTTCTCCACAAGTTTCTCTGATCCAAAAAGAAGAGCATCAATGCTCAGGGAGAGAGCCAGCTGCCTTGGCAGATGCATCAGATGACATTTTAGGTGCTAGATCCTTCCTGGTCTTTACCTACTGCAAGTCTCTGAGTCCCATACTGTCAACCAATAAAGCTGGTTATAATGGGAGGTCTGGCACACAGTGCTTGTAGAGATGTCCACATGCAGACACCGGCATGACTTTCTCTGGAAGTGAATACTCCCCTAATAATTAAAGGGCTCTTGGACATAGGAATGAGGATAAAGAGGGTTAGCATCCATGCTTGACTACCTTTGCCATTCACAGGAAGAATAGGAACCCTTATCTGATCTAATTTAGAAGCCTCCGAAAGTGCAAGATGACTGCATCATAAAAAGCCTATTCCCACAACACTGTGACCATGCAGGTAACATTGCTTACTTTGATGGAGCAGCTGATGAGGCCTCCCCGGTTGTGCACCTTCAACACACGCTCAAAAAGGAGGTTTCGTTTGGCTTCATCAGCAATATAGTCCCCTTCAGTCAGGTCAATAGGTTCAGAGACCCCACCAGTAAAGTCTACCAGGGCATCAGCTGTGTTACCCCCATCCAGGGCCTCATAACAGCCTGACAACCTGAAAGAGGGTGACATGTATGACACAACAATACTTGGCTTGGCATTTTAAGAGGTCTGGGAACCTCTTGTCCCAGTTCTTGGGGCAGCCTGGGGAACAGAGACTTGTAATAGAACTTTCAGTGGGTGAGGAGAGCAAACTAGAGTGAAGAAGTAAGACCCGTGCTGCTTGCAGCACTCTTGCTGACACAGGACAAAGTAAAAAGAATTTGAAGTCTTTAGGATAGGTGTTACTTAAACAAACATGTGTTGGAGGATATTTTACTTTGAGGGTAAATTAAAGCTAGAGAAGGTTTTTTTCATAGAATCATTTAGGTTGGAAAATACTCTTAGGACCATCAAGTCCAATCGTTAATCTAGTACTGCCAAATCCACCACTAAACCATGACACTAAGCACCACATCTACAATTTTATGAATGTTTAAGATATGTTCTACTCCCCAGGAAACCTATTGTTTCCACTGGTGCAAGCCAACTGATGAATGAGCAGAGTGGAAAAGCAGGGTCCCAGTTTCTCCTGCAACTGCCTGGGTACCTACTTGGCATAAGCTTTCTCCACCAAGGCACACCAGAACTCATTCCTGGAGTTAGAGTGGCAGTAGATGAGCTGGTTGTGGAGTGTGGGCAGGCGGTCATCTATCACCACGTCCAACCACTGCCCAAACCGCCAGAACTGGAAGTGGAAGATCCCCGCATAACTCTCAGGTTTCTCAGAATTCCACTCCTGCTCTTTCCAGTCTGGGATGACCTGCAAGAGAAGAGGTACATATATCTGGTTTAGTCTCTTTTTTGCTGGGTATGACTCTCATTGTGGAACTAACGCAGGCTGTATCAAATGCAAAGAAGAATATGAGAGGGGTGGACCTGCTTACAGCCTTTTGCAGCCAGATATTGCACCTGGTTGCTCCAATGCAGACTAGATTAATATGTGCCTGAATAGTTTAGATTTCATCAGACCTTGGAAGATGGAGTTAAAGATCCTTGTCCTCTTTCTTGTAATTCTACCATGGACACCTGCTGCCACCTACTGCTGCAGGCTATCTATTGGAGTAGAAGAATCCTTGGTCTGACCAAACTGATTATCTTATTTGACTCTGGTGTGACTTGATTGGCCCAAGACCAATTGTTGCATTCATCTACCTGGTGTCCATGAACAGGGACCAGACACTCTGCATACATCTGCTCTGCTAAATAAAAATGGGAAAAACGATATCTCCATCTCCACAAGGTCCCCATTCTTCCCTGTCAAGAGCTACCATACTTACCCAAGAAATCATGGGGAAGTAACATGCTGAAAGAAGAAAAAGAGTGCCTGAGGTGAAAGGAACCATAGAGTAGCTGAAGGAGCACATGTTTTCTGTCACTGTCATCTGCACTGCCCATGAGGCAGGCATGAGTGAAGCATAACTGCCAAAGTCCATAGTCCTTCATGGCTGCAGGTGCTACCAGCTTTCCTATGGATGGAGAATCTACTTGGATTGGGACAGAAATGGGCACATCCATCCACAGATGCTACATTTAGGAAGATCTGCATTTCATTTAGAACAGGACATAGAGGCACACAGGAAGGAACTGCCCCAAAGCTTAGCTTTTGCTGAGGGTGAAGGTAACATGGTTTAACTTCATAGCCAGGGTGGTCTGTGACGCCACATATAGTTAATCATGGAATCATAGAAATGTCTGGGTTGGAAGGGACCTCTAGAGGTCATCTAGTCCAACCCCCCTGCTGAGAGTAGGAACATTTTCAACTAGAGCAGGTTGCTCAGAGCCTCATCAAGTCTCCCCTTAAATGTCTAGGGATGGATCCTCAACCACCTTCCTGTGTAACCTGTTCCAGTGTGTTCCACCAACCTCATGGTAAAGAACTTCCTCCTTACATCCATCCTAAATCCACTCTTTTCTAATTTAAAACCATTGCTCCTCGTCCTTTCACTCCAGCCCTTTGTAAATAGGATCTCTCCAGGCTTTTTGTAAGCTCCCTTCAGGTACTGGAAGGTGGCTCTTAGGTCTCCCCTGAGCCTTCTCTTCTCCAGGCTGAACAATGCCAGTGCCCTCAGCCTGTCCTCAGAGGAGAGGTGGTCCAGCTCCCTGATCATCCTTGTGACCTCCTCTGGACCCGCTCCATCAGGTCCATGTCCTTCCTGTGCTGAGGGCTCCAGAGCTGGACGCAGTATTCCAGGTACACAGTATTCCAGGTAATGTAGTTGATAGTTGTAGTTGACAATTACTGACCAGCTGCAGTAACATGACCAACTGTCCACACTTTTGATTCTTTACTTACTTGCTCCCAAAGCATCATGATCTAAGCAAGGAAAAAGCCCACTGTACTCATGGGGAAAATTAAGTCCCATACACCACATAATCACTGTCCTGTGGAGACAGCTGCAAGTGTTGGGGTGGGATAGGACAGACACAGCTATATTGCATCGAAGTTGCTCTTCATTGATCTTAATGAAGTCCCAGGCCATAGTAAGACCCTCTGCACCATGCCTTGGCCCTTGTCCAGCTCCTGGAGCCTTCTGCCTTTTTTTTTTTTTTTTTTTTTTTTTTTTTTTTTTTTTTTTTTTTTTTTCCTTTTTTGGCTGCCATCACAAAGCCGTAGCCCTGCAGAGACACTTCTTTCTGGAAAGCCCCCCAGATCCATACTTACCAGCAATGATCCAGCCCAGGGCTTTTATTTCTCCTACACTGAAATATTAATGATGCCATCAGCCATGTGAGCTCACTGGCACTCTTGAGTTGTCTGGATCAACAGAAGCAGAGCAGACAGAGCCATGAAAAAGAACCACTTTTGGAGGTTTTGTTCATTTCCAGGAGAGCTAAAAACAATGCCCCAGATTCACCCTTTGGGAGAGTGCCAGGAAAGGCTGGACAGCCCTCCATCAATACCCCATCGATTCTCTCCTGACTGGAGCTCATCCTAATGAATTGTCACAGAGGACCATTGTGCTAATCAACTTGCTATTAATGTGGGCTTAGAAATGATTACAGCATTGATTAGAGGCAGTTTGTCAGGCAGAGCTGGTAGCGACAGCTTCCAGCTGGCTGGTTCTGAGACTTGCCATTACTGTCAGTGGTGGCAGGAGATACTCCACCGTCCTTCTCCATCTCATTTGGGGACAGCACCAAAACTACCCTTTGATACTGAAAGCAGCAAAAGCAAAGCAAAAGGAACAAGGACAGGCTATGTTTCTACACTGACCCAAAGGGAAATGAGAGGAGCCTGATCTTCAGAGCCCAATCTCTCCTCAACCTGCCAAAGTGCAAGTTGTGAGTTCAAACATGAGGTTCCTCCTCCCAGATCCTCCCACAGCACAGCATCGCACCCAGGCCAAGAATCCCTCTGGTTTCTTCTCACCTTGACCAAGGTGTCTGTGTCTCCCCTGGCTCTAGGGGAGAGGTGGCAGCTCTGGATGCACTGTCAGGACACCACACTTCAAAGCACAACCCCTGCCCGTGACCTGATGTTCAGTATTATCACAGAATCACAGGATGTCAATGGCTGGAAAGGACCTTGAAAGATCCAACCCCCCTGCCAGAGCAGGATCACCTACACTAGATCATACAGGAATGCATCCAGAAAGATTAAAGGATTAACCAGGACCACATCTACAAACCCCACCAGTAGCTGGAACCCATATCCCTGCAGGAGATCATCATGTGACTGAGGTCCACAGCTCACATGCACTCCCAGGAAACCTCCCATCTCTATCCCTCCTCAGTGGATGCTGGAGAGTATGCCATGGACCACTCATCCCAGGATCCCACTGAGCCCTAGACTCAACTTGATTGTGTGATACTGAGGCAGTAGAGACCATATTTTCTCATTCACCCAATTGCCTTTTTTTTGCTTGGGGGTTGCCAAAATCTGGAGCTGTAACACCATTCACTGAGAAAAAAAATACAGGGCTCAAAGACTGGTAAACTGGGAGCCCAGAAACACCAGGTTCATTTCCCTAAACTGGTTTAGGGCTTTTCTCATTTTCCTTAAGAGAGGCTAATTAAGAGGAAAAGCACTTATGACCCTGGAAAAATGTCTCTGATTAGAAAAGAAATTGGTAGACACCAACTCCTCCAAGCAGGGTCTCTTCTGCTGGGAACTTGCCAGCTCAGGAAGAGTAAGAAGAGACCCAGGTGTGCCAATCTGCCAAACCACAGTACAAACCAGGATGAAAGTCCCCTGGGAGACAGGACAGAGTGGTGTATCTGAAAGCTTTTATGGGATACTAAAACTGCAAGGAGAGTTTCTGTGACTGGTATAAAGAGGATTATCCTCCCTGCAACAGAGAGAGCTCATACTGCCCTACTCACCTCCCACACCCAGTTCTGATGGAAAGGAGGATCCACCTGAGGATGATTTTCCCTCCTCTGCCCAGGTTCAAACCCCTCCTCAAATCACACAGAACTGATAAATGCTCCATTAAGTCTTTTGCACTGAGAGAAAAGAAGAGAAATGTTTATTTTACTTTTTACAGGAGATAAAAAGGTGCTCAAAACAGTGAGTTGAAAATTGGTGGGTGCTGCTTTATTGTGTGCAGGATTGGGGTAGCTTCTAAAAAGAGCATGAAGATGACACACATAGCCTCAGCCCTTAAGGGGAGCCCTGTTGACTAGCCTTTTATTTACAGTGGCACATCAATACCCAGAAAGGCATCTGCAGTAAGAACTCTACCCTAGCAACCAACAATGTAGCAATGGCATATTGTGAGACCTGGCATGCAAAAACCCCTTTGGATGTTGGCAGTGGCTCCTGTTATTGAGTCTAATGTGGTTTGTAGTCCAGAGCTCTGCACTGGGATGTAAAATGAGAGGTCTCCTATGGGAAAATCCACCAGGACCCCAGAAGTGGGTTTGGCCCACAGTAGGTCTATGCTAGGGGCCAAGCAGGGATGCATCCACTTTTATCTCTCCTCACTTGAGTTCAGAATTTCTTGGGGTCTAAACAAAGGCACCAACTTCTCTGGTAACGTGATTGGCATCACTGTATGATTTGGTGGTCACTGAGCTTTGGTTGTGGGCAAGACTCAAAGCTCCCACCATCTCTCCATTCAGGAGCTTATCTTCCTCCTTTTCTTCTCCTCTCTACCTGGCAGAGCTTGTGCATACCATTTTATACACTATTGTTGGGCTGGGGAGAGCAGAGAGTCTGCATCTCTGGAGGCTTTGAAGAAGAGGTTGGAATCTTTTGGGGATGGTCTGCACAAGTCAGCAGGCCGTGGGTACAGTCACCTTGTCCTGGCTTTCCCATCCCTGCTGTCTCCTTATGCATCTCAGGAAAATCTCAGGCCATACCTTGCACAATGCCCACCCACATTTTAATTCAATCTTAGCAAAGGACCAGCTGTAATAATAATTGACTCTTTCAAAGGATATTTCTATCTGTGGGTCTTGAGAAGCTTCATCAAAGGTCTTGAGAAGCTTCATCAAAGTACTCTCCACTTTTTGGTGGAGGAAAAGGGAATATCCAGTTAGTCATTTATTCACAGTCATGGGACAAGCCAGGCAAGAACCACCCTCCTGCTCTCAAACTTGCAAAGGTAACATCTCCCCTCTCTGCTCCCATGGCCACCCAGACACCACTCCCTGCCTCAGCACATCTCTACATGTGCTACAGTAGGAGATACTGCTTTTTGCGAATACCGGCATCAGGATCCTACTCTATGGTTTGTGAAGTGCTGTGCAGCATCATGGCTCTTTAAGCTTCAGAATAAATATATTCTTGGGTGTTTTAAGGACACAACGATATACAAATTGTTTTTGCTGAAGAAGACTTGCTGCTGGCTCAGACCTACAGCCTGCTCTAAGCTGCCAGCTCACTATCCCACCTGTGCACACACATGCACGCCTGCTCCAACCCATATAAGGACCAACAATATCCAGGCAGCACAAGGTGAGAAATGGGACACCTCCCCAAGGGACCCCAGAAAGAAATGGTGGCAACTGTCAAGAAAAGGGTGGTCCAACCTCCCTGCACCAGTTTGTCCAGTGGGTTTGTAGTCTGCAGAATACGGCATGTCCAAATGTACTTCAGTTTCACAGAAAGGTGATCCTCCATGGGACTGGTCTTCAGAGACACCAAGCAGCCACAGCTGCAGCAGGAGTCACCGCAGTCTGAAAACACTCAGCATCCTTGTGAGGATCCATTGCAAGCAAGCCCTCCCTTTTTAATGACTAGGATGGAAACTGGAATCCAGGGTTCTCTTCAGGTTGTCTCTACTCTTTTTAGTATGTCAGCTTCTTATTTTTCCATCAGATGTTTTGTATGCAGTTTCCACAGTTGGAGGACTTAGGGAAGCATCCTATTTCCAAGCCAACAAGACCCTGCCTCTGTCAGATCTGGTGATTCCCTGATAAATTCACAAGCATGCAGTCTTATACTCCAGTCAAATACAGCAGCAAGCTCATGGCCCCTCCTCCCCATCATTTGGGCAGAAGACAGCATGTATGGGAAACATTTCACAGGGTGAAGGGCTCCACAAGTTGTCCTCCACTTTTTTGCAATGCTGTCCCTCATTTAAAAAAAAAAAAAATGTAAAAATTGAACCAAGAACAGAACTGAGAGAAAAATGAAGACAAAAGCATAGCTGGATCTAGATGGGCTGAGCAAGAGGGGATCAGGCTTTGAAAACAATAGAGCCTTTCAGCTGAGCTGGTTCAAGGCCGTCAGTGAAAGCGAGGAGGAAATACATCACCTTGCGGATCTGAGCTAACTCTGCTATTCGCTCCCCGAATTCCTGGGCATCTGCCTCATTGTACTCCACATCTTCGGCCCCTGGTTTCTTCCAGAAGATGCCGACTGGCTCCAGCAGCTGCCGGGTCATAAGGTGGGTGAGATCAGGAGTCCAGTGCTGGGAGGTGCCGATCACTGTGACCTTCCCAGGTCTCTCCAGCTGGATGTCCCAGTGGAGGAAGCGCAGCTTGGGCTGACGGATGAAATCCACTCGGTAGACATGCTCGTTGGGATGCAGCAGCTTCTCGCCGTCCTGAGGTCTCATGTTTTTTTGCTGCAGGCTTTGGAATCGGAGCCGCATGCACCGGGTGAGCTGGTCATCATGGACAAAGGGCAGCTTGAGCATCCCTGCCTCGGCTGCCATCACCTCAGCTGCTCCTCTCCTAGGTCCTCAGCAATGTTTGGATCTCACATAGGGCACGCAGGGTGAAAAAGACACCAAGCCCCTGGATCTGGTGCCCCCTCTCCACGGTCCCAGCAGTGCTAGGCAACCCAGGCCAGTGACGCAAAACACCCTTCTGGGCTTTTTCTCTGGGTGCCCTCCCGCCTTGTTTGCAGAATAGGAACTGATGGTGCTGCTGTGCACAATAATCTATAGGGAAGGGATGTCTGATGTCAGCCTCCCTGGCAACCTCCCTGACAACTGCAGCTCGTTATCCCGAAATGAATGCGTGCAGCTAGGGATGCCACCCAACATGTCTGGGTGGCAGTGGCTTTCTCTGAGTGTATGCTCATGGGATCATTCAAGTTTGAAGGAGAGTCTGAAAGGGTCTTGTCTGACATACCACTCAAAGCAGAACTTACATCAAGGTTAAATCATGTTGCTCAGGGCTTTGCCAATCCATCTTTGAGTATCTCCATGGATGGAGATCCCACAGTCTCTCTGGGTCTCTGTTCCAGTGTTAGACCATGTTCATGCTGAAGATAAGCTGCAGTTTGTGCTGTTGTTGTTTGTCCTATGACTGTGGATCCCCAGCAAGAATCTGGCTCCATCTTGTCCCCCACACTCCCATTAAGTAGCTGCAGACAGCAGTAAGCTCTCTTTTCATCTTCCCTCCTTCTGGACCCACTTCTCTCAGCCTCTCCTCATATGTACTGTGCTCCAGACCATCTTGGTGTCCTCCATCAGGCTCATCTCAGTATGCCATTACCTTCTTCTGGTGACTCCAATACAGTGCCCAGACGGGGATTAACAAATGCCAGATAGAGAGAAAGAATAATTTCCCTCACCCTTCTGGCTGCACACATGTTAGTTTGGTCTCATGTATGCTTGGCCTTCATCTCTACAATTTTACTTGTTTGACTCATAGTCTGCTTGTCTCTCAGGACCCTGTGTCCTTTCCTGGATGACAGAGGTGGCAGGAGTCAGGCTCAACATAGATCAGCAGCAGCAGGTGGGTACCAGCAGCTCAGTGTGGGTCTGCACGCCCTCAGATGGACCGGCACAAAGTTGGAGAGGGTGCTCATGTGTGAACTTCACCTTAGTGCTTCTGAGAGAGGGGAACTCAGGTCTAGTTTTTGTCTTAATGCCTGTCTCTTTGGGTCAGGTGGAGAAGCAGGCCCAAGATGCAAGCAACCTCTTTCCAGGCACTGTAGGGATGCTCTGAGCCCACATGAGCACTAACGAGACCACTGTGCCCAACCTGGAACCACTCATTCCCCAGCAATTGCTAGGCACTATTACATCCAGAGCACTGGTGCTGTGCTGGTGCACTGTCCGGACAGTGGATGGGATAAAGCGGGAAGTGGTGACTGCTATTCTCTTTGCAGGGTGCTGGATGGCTCCATGGTTTTAGGTGCACCATAGAAAAGGCCTGATTCCTGCAAGCATACTGTGGTATCTTTGGGATATAGTCACTAGTTTGGACACTTGGGGAGTGTAGGGATTTCAACACAAAGCTTCTGACATTGTGTGGAGTAAAGTCATTTGGGTTGTCTCTGTACTGTCTGTGACTCATGTTGGCTTCTGCCACATGCCATGTTTGAATGGCATTTTGGAAGCTCAAACTGTGTTAAATGAACTCCAGGAAAGAAGCTTTTCTAAAACAGTTTTACAAAAGGCTGTGCCAGCACCTGCACTATGACACACTTGACTCACAGCCGCCCAGTATGATCCCTGGAGGCTATCACTCTGACTTCAAGAAGAAGTCCCAAAAAAGACATCAGAAGCTGGCCTTGGCCAGACAAGCCACATACAGCAGGGGCTCAAATGAACTCTTGCCTCACTTGTTTACTAACTTTAAAACACCCTTAGCAACAACTGTCGATTCAACCTTTGGGTTTTAAAAGTTAGAAATGCCTTCAGGTAACCCTGGAGACATTTTCAAGTTCAGCTACACATGACAATGTCACATGGACCTTGCTTAGACTGCCTTGTTTCTTTTACATCCATATGTAGAGGCAGTAGAAGGAGCAATGACCTTGCACCTAATGATGAATAGCCTGCAGTGGGGGTCCAAGCTTCAGGCACCATGTGATGTTCCTTCCCTGTCCTGCTGAGGTACAAGATCAGCCTTCGTGGTCTCCTCAGAGAGCAATAACTAACCCTAAGTTGGAGAAGACTTATGCAAAATGGACTTTGGGAGATGGATAACATCAGAGCCATCTGCTCATGGTGTCACATACAATTGACCAGGTGTTCTGGAAGCAACTGAGGGGGAAGGAGACCAGGCTAAGTGGTGGAGATGCAGGGTTGTCTGAACCACTTGACCTCAGATGCTGGCCCCTGTCACTCATTTGTTGAACAATACCAGTGCAACCTGTGGGAGCACACATACAGATCCAGACAACCCTTCAGGACAAAGTGCTGCTGGAAGTTATTTAACCTCCCTTCATTTCTTCTCATAAGAACTAGACACCTCTGAAGGGTCCCAGAAAGGATGTTATAGAGCTGGATCACACATAGAGCCATGTACACAGGGATGTGCTGGCCCATCCTTGAAGGTATTCCCCGTCCCCACACTTGACAGAGACAGTTTCACTGTGTACCATGGAGTAAGGGACACACAAACCCTAAGTTACATCCTGGTGTAAATCAGGGTTACATCTTCTAGGAGCAAAGGGAAGCCTGGACCAAGAGCCCTGTACTTATATTTCAAATACTAACACCTGCATTAGCATCTTTCAGCTCCTCTCAGAACCTGAATCAGATACATTTTGGTGTCCAATGACAGTTTAAAAACCTAGTGTGTGCTGCCTTGCCTGTCTTCTCAACTGTTGCTTGTATCAGTACATTGACCATTCAATACTAGAGATATGCCCTGCAGGCATTGGGTCCTATGTGTGGAGATGCTTGAGGGCTGAGCAGAAACAGGTATCTCCAGCATCATTATCAAAATTTCACATAAAACAATACCAGGGATGAAGTGACCCATTAAAGAAAGGCTCCAAGATGCTCATACTCTAATCCCAACACAGCCAGCAGAGCAGTTGTCTCTTTTGACCAAGGGGTTAATCTGTGCCCTTGATATCTCCCATTTTGTTTTAAAAGTTGCTGCTGCTGTTAGTTTACAGCCATGCTTACTCCTTGAAATTCATCCTAAACCCTCAAAGCCCATTGCGAAAGTCCCATTTAACTCAGAGGTCTCCAAAAGCAGGACTGTCTTGAAGCATGTTGGACCAGAGCCCTGTAGTGAACACCACAGAAAACTGAACATAACTGGGAGGGAGGGCTTGGGGAGAAGGCTGCAGCTTGTGCTTCTGCCAGAAAACAACCTTTCTGAAAGAAAGAGGAGGCAGGCAAAGAAGACTGTCTGAGAGTTAAGAGCATGGAAAATGAGAACTCACAAACACAGCCAAATTGTCAAGGGAGGAAAAGCAATGCCATTGGCAAACCGAAGTAATGAGGTGTCCAAAGGGAGCAGGCTTCTGTTTGGTTGGCATTTCCCTGGGCAGGGCTGGAAGTGAATGGTGAGGAGGGAAGACAATTTGCCTGCTTGCCCTTGGGACACATCGACACAGAGGAACAAGCTAAACAACCCCTTGCACCACACCTCTAACAACAGCCACAGGAGTCACCACAGCCATCATGGGAGGAAATATTATTGTGTATTCAGAAGCCAACAGCAGCTACCCTGTTCACATATAAAGAAAAAAAAATGATTTTGACAGAAAATGGAGATGCTGCAACAAACACAAATTCCTGAGCTTAGTGCTCATGATCACAAAAAACACATGCAGCAGAGACTGGAAGCACCACAGCACACAGAGCAGATGCCAAGGCATAAGGGTGGAGGGAGTATTCAAACTCTGTGGAAATATTCAGACTCTGTGGGTCTGCTGAAGCAGGTCATGCTGTCTGCACACACTATAGGACTTTGGTGACTGCCTTTTGCAGTAGAATCTAGGAAAAGGTGCGTGTAACTTACTGGTCTGTACCAGGGTCTGAAGTGTCCCTGTCTTGGCTTTCACAGAACTGACATCTTCTGTCAGCTGAGGACATGGTAGAGACAAGCACAAACAGTCCAAGGATGTGGTACTGCTCACTTCCTTCCCCTCTGTACCTCTGTGGTTGCTTCCTGGGTCTGCAGCCCCTTGCTCTGGTGAAGCTTCTTGGTGGCCTTCTGGCCCACAATGCAGTCCCTGTGAACCCCACACTGGAAGAAGCAATCCAGCCATGGGACATGCCAGGGATGGATGCTTTAGGGAAGCAGTGGCTTGTGAGAAATACTGATACCCTCAAACCACCCTACCTGGTGCAGCACAAAGTGTCTTGCCAAGGTGAGCATACACTGAGCAGCTGAAGAGGGGCTACACCATGGGAACTGGGGAAATGGGGCCAAACACTGCAGCTGAGCATCCCAAAGTTTTTCTTTTTTTTAGGCTAGTATTGTGTGGGGAGTGTCAAATCTGGGATCTGGAGGACAGAAAAGAACTTGATACACTTGGTTAAGGAGAAACTGGACAAGGGTTTATCTTGAGTGTGATGTGGGGGTTTTTGCATGTGAACAGTTTTTCAGGACCTGAGGCATCCCTGAAGATGCAGGTTTTCAGATGAACAGACATAACACAAAGCTAAGCTGTTGAAGACAGGCTTTCCCCTGGCATGGGGGACTGCTTACCTTCTGCCACAGAGACTCCCGGGATGCCAGGGATGAGCAAGCAGCCACAAACCAGCAGTTCCCAACCTGGCCCTGGTGCAAGTCATGGGAGCTGATCCCATCCACAAAAAGATGTGGATCATTGCAGATTTCCTGTGGGACAGGAGAAACATAAATACACTGGGTAAGTGAGAAGACAGGGAAATCAGGAGCAAGGCTTCTTGATAAAGGTGAAATCTCTTTCTCTTTTCCTCAAGCTCCATTTAAATCTTGCCTGCAGACTTTGCTCATCATGCCATTGGGAGGAGGACCCTGATCTGCCTTCTGCTCTCACCAGACAGCATCACTGACAAATTAACGCCAAACCTACTCCCTGTTCTGCTCCAGTATCAGCATAGTTTTGCTACAATTATCCCTGGTGATAATGGTACATTTTCACACCATTACAGCCCTAGTGACTCATACCCTCTTCTAAGTCTACTTCTTGTTATTTCTCAGAAGCCCTTCATCTCTCTCCATGACTGCTTTACAGGCTTCTCATAAAATCACAGAAGGGTTTGGGTTGGAAGGGATCTTAAAGATCACCTAGTTCCAACCTCCCTGCCATGGACAGGGGCCCCTTCCACTAGAACAACTTGCTCAAAACCCCATCCAACCTGGCCTTGAACACTTCCAGGGATGGGGTATCCACAACCTCTCTGGACAACCTGAGCCACCACCCTCACAGTGAAGAATTTCTTCATAGTATATCATCTAAATCTACGTTTTTCAGTTTGAAACCATTACCCCTTGTCCTATCACTACATTTGCTGATAGAGTCCCTCTACATCTTTTCCACAGGCTCCTTTTAAGTACTGAAAGGGCACAATAAGGTCTCTCCAGAGCCCTCTCTTCTCCAGGTTGAACAACCCCAACTCTCTCAGCCTGGCCTCATAGTCCCGTTATCATCTTCATGGGCCTCCTCTGGCCCTGCTCAAGCAGGACCATTTCCTTCTTATGCTGGAGGCCCCAGAGCTGAACATAGTACTTTGGATGAGTATTGTGAGAGATACAAGTCAAGGGGCAAAATCCCCTCCCTCAATCTGCTGGCCATGCTTCTTTTGATGCAGCCCAGGATGCCATTGGCTTCTGGGCTGTGAGTGAACATTGCCAGCTCGTGCCCAGATTTTCATCCGCTAGCACCCCGAAGCCCTTCTCCACAGGGCTGCACTCCATCTCTTCATCCCTCAGCCTGTATTTTTGCTTGGGATTGCCCCAGCCCAGGTGCAGAACCTTGCACTTGGCCTTGTTTAACTTCAAGAGGTTTGCAAGGGCGTAACTCTCAAGCCTCTCTCTCTTCTTTTGCTCTGGAGAGCATGAGACCATTGCCCAAATCTACTCTCTCCCATATTGGAACTTGTGGATCCATGACAAAATAAAACCCCGAAGGAGCAGGGGAGAGCCAGGCACTTAGATGAGGAATCGCAGTGCCTGAATCAGAGAGTTCACCCAGAAAAGCTCAGTGCAGACTGAGGGCTCAGCCATGGTCACGAGAAGCTAAAGTCCAAAAGCCAAGAGGTCTATCCTTCCAGATTTTAGCATAACAAATAGAGAAAATTCATCAAGCCAAAAGTTTTGCAGCTGGGCTAGGAGGATTAAATGCTCATTCTGACATCCAAACCAGCATGGTGGATAATGTGCAGGCACCATGGAGATGGAGAGACTTGGGTAGTAGGCAGCTTGGAGGTGAGTTCATCCCTCTGGCCACTCATGCACCAAACACATCACCTGTCCTCCACCTGGCTCTTGACAGCTGCCCTCCCTTCTTCCTGCTCTCACTCAGAGCCTGGCCTAGAAAGCACTTAAGTAACAGAGGGTGTTGTGCAAGCTTCATGTGAAACACTGCTTTTTTTTTTTTTCTTTTATTTTGATCAGTCCAGTTTGGAAGGTCATGTCCACCTGGAGGCTGGGAGCAGACAGGACAGGCTAAAAGCTGAAAGAATCTTTTCTGCTTTGTTATTACATTTAATTTGAAAAGGAGAAAAAAAAACCAGATTTTTCTTCTTTCCACCCACATCTCAGTTTTTCAGGCCGGCTGCACCCAGAATAACATGTTCCCCCCCAACACTGCATATGAGGACTCACACTGCCTCTGCCCATCATGGGGAGGAGTAGGAACCACTGCTTCCTAAGAACCTTCAGCTATTCCCCCCCCTAACCCAGCCAGCATCATACACCTGAAAGACCACCAGAGCTCTATTCTAACACAAACTGGGCAGGGATCAAACCCAAGGGAGAGGGCTAATCCCCTCCCAGCTGCTGGCGTTGCAGGAGGTTGAGATAAGCGCTAGAGGGAAGCAAGCTGCCAGCAAGAGCCACCTGCACTTCCCAGCACCGCTGAATGCCACCGCTGAATGCAGACGGGGCTGGGAGAGGAGCGGTGGGGTTTTACTCCTGTTTCACACCACCGAGGAAGGACCAGCAGAAGGGGGTACGNGGGGTACGTCTGTTCTGTCTGTTGGTGATGGGGATGTCTGCAAGATCAGCTCTTACTGATTCTTGGATGGGGGTTGGGGAGGTTTTGGTGGCAGACACACTATGTTTGTCCCATTTGAGAACCACAGCAGCCCTTTGTACATTTGGCTCAATCTGCAATGTGAAAAAAATGAGTTGCCTGGTATTATGTAGCCAGGGGAAAATGTGAAAGCATGAAAAATATATCCTGCTTGGCAGGAATCAGAGTAGGGTAGAGCGTGGCAGGTGCCCAGAGACCTTTCCTAAGAGCAGAGCTGCCAGTTAACTGTGATTCCCCATCACCAGGATGTGATTTCCTGTCACCAAGAAAGAGTTTGCAAATTAAACCCCTGGGGTTGCTCATTTTAATAGCGGGAAGCCCTATGTAGTCATCAAAAAAACAGTCTGCCCTGGCAAAGATGAGGGTTGCATCTCAGGAGACCCTGATGTCTCAGACCCATGGCAGTAATGAAGGTGCCACGGCTGGCAACACTCATGCTGGGGCAGGCTCTCTCTGCAAAACACAATTCTCATTTGGCTCAGCTTCTCTTCCCACTAATGTAGATGGGTCCCTAAGAGCATATTGTTCTTGAAGGATTCATTCAGGCAGCTCTTCAGATGCTGTAGTAGGCATTTCCTATTCAGGTGAACACTTGGATGTGGCATTTCAAGGTGCTTTTGGTCCAGCGAGGTTGTGATTGAAAGCAAACACTTGCAGCCCACAGACTTTCTAAACTCCTTCCTTGTGCAAAACCCCATGGCAATTTGCAGATGAATTGGAAGTTTCCTATAAGCATGAAGGGTGTTAAATGCCACAATCCTCCACTGTGGCAGGAGGTGACAGCATCTCCATTCCCCCAGGATCTTGCATGCCTGAAGATGCATCAGGCCTTGGAGAAGGAGTGATGCTTTTCCCAAGGATCAACCCAGTATGATATGCAGGCCCATATGGAAGGAAACACCAGCTGAGCTTTGTGCAAAATTTGTGCAAATACCAAAGTGCTCTATGAGTCTTCCCAGGAGTCCACCCTGAAGGGCAGAGAGGGGTTGCGATGCTTCTCTGCAGAAGGACCATGCAGCACCCTCAAGCCCTGGGTCTGAGCTCCATCCATCCCAGTGGACACCCAGTGATCCTAAGAACAGAATCACTAAATCAGTGCAGTTAGTAGGAAGTTCTGGAGATCATCCATCCCATCCCACCTACTCAAAGCAGGGTCAGCTAGAGCTGGTTGCCCAGGACTGTGTTCAGAAAGGTTTTGAGTCTCTCCAGGGATGGAGACTTCACAACTTCTCTGGGCAACCCATGCCAGTGTTTGGACCACCCTCACAGTAAAAAAGCCTCTTATCATGTTAAAATGGAATTTCCTGTTTTTCAATGTGTGCTCACTGTCTCTTGTCCTGAGTCACTGGGCACAACTGAAAAGTCTGTCTCTTACTCATTCTCTGCTATCAGGGATTTATGCATATCATTAAGATCCTTTGAGATTTCTCCAGCATGAAGAGTCCCAGATTTCTCAGCCTCTCTTCATGTCAGATGCTCCAGTCCCTTAATGATCTTCATGGTCCTTTACTGCACTTGCACAGGAGAAGGCAGCATTACCTCCTTGCTCTAACACTGTGGAGCTGATCCCATCAGGGTAAGACACATCTGTATGTCAGTCTCCCCTTCTCCTCCTGAGAAGGTTTCCCAAATCCCTTAAACCTGAGCTTTCCAATATTAAATTACTTGAATTCTTCCACTGAAGCTGCTGAGCTTCCCCACACACAATTTGGTCCTGTTCTAGACTGTATGGCCTTCAATTCTCAGGGATGACGGTCCCTGAGTGCTCTGCTTGTATGGATGTAGGAGAAAGGGACCATGGCACTGCTTCAGCAAGGCTGCAATGCCCACAGGATTGCACAGAGCACTGCAAGGCCCCTGCATGCACTTTCAGGCTCCAAAGCATCCTTAGAGCCATGAAGCACCAAGGCCACAATACAGAGGTGGGTAATGAACTAGAGACCAGTAGGAACTATGTCAAAAAGAGCCAAGAAGAGCATTGAACTTAATTTTCCTGCAGACAGAGCTGAAAGAGATAAAGAGCATGTTCTTCAGCCAGACTGAATTATAGAGCCTGGGGTTTGTATGGGCAAGGGTAGGACAGAATATGAGATACTCTGAGCATAGAAGGTCATCACCTTGGTTTCCTCCCCTCCCTTCTGTGCAGCAAACAGAAATCGAGTGAACAATAACATTTACCCAGGTGGGCACTTCTCCAAAAAGCAAACACCACATCACCCTCCTAGCACCACAACCATGAAAGAAAAAGGCAGCCACAAACATGCACACCCACAAACACCTTGAGAACATTTTGTATTCAGGTCTCAGCCACCACAGAACCAGCTCAAACTGCCCCATGGCACCCAAGGCTTCAGCAAACAGTAAGCCCATCCTGTCCTTCATCTCATCACAGACAGATGCTGGGATGTGGCTGCTTCTGGTCTGGACACAGATGATGAAGAGCAAAGAACAGTGGAGGAAAGCCAAAAGCTATGACTACAGGGAAGCTATGGCTTGGTGTCTTGCTCTTAACTCCACCTTGGCCAAGAAAGCCATCCACGCCTCTTTACCCCGAAGGAGAACCAGTCCTGAAGGATCCCAAGAATCCTAAATACCACCAGAGATCATCTTCCTTCTCTAAAATATCTGCTGAAATGGCCACTGAGCACCAGGAAACAAAATACAACTTAGAGAAAGCTTGTGTGGATGGTCCTATAGAAAGATATAGCCTGGTAACACAGGGAGGGCCAAACTAGTGATTCGGAGTTCTGGTGATACATACACTTGCAGAATTACAGAATCGCTATGGGTGGAAAATGCCTTTAAGATCATCAAGTCCAGCCGTTACCTAACGCTACCAGTGCCACTACTGCACCATATCCTTGTGCACCATATCTAGACATTTTTTAAATACATCCAGGGATGGTGATTCAACCACTTCCCTGGGAAGCCTGTTTTTCTTAACGTCCAACATATATCTCCCCTGGAGTAACCTGATGCCATTTCATCTTGTCCTATCAGTTGTGTACTTGTGAGAAGAGACCAAGCTACAACCTCCTTTCAGGTGTTTGTAAAGAGTAATAAAGTCTCCCATCAACCTCCTTTTCTTCAGACTAAACAACCCCAGCTCCCTCAGTTACTTCTCATAAGTCTTATTCTCAAGACTCTTCACCAGCTTCACTGTCTGTCTCTGGACCCACTCCAGCATCTTTATGGCTTTCTTATACTGCGGCAAGCAAAACTGAACACAGAAC
Source organism: Chloroceryle aenea (assembly GCA_013399075.1). Classification (NCBI taxonomy): domain Eukaryota; kingdom Metazoa; phylum Chordata; class Aves; order Coraciiformes; family Cerylidae; genus Chloroceryle; species Chloroceryle aenea. Next base: position 370,199 of record VWZY01007056.1, read on the forward strand.
TCAAGGTGCATCCTTCCCACATCCTTCCTCCTGCAAGGGATGTGGGACAGAGGTGGAAATCACAGCTGGGACTGGAAAAGACTGTTGAGGTACCTGTCAACGAGAGGCTGTTTACAGAGGTATCAGGTCTGGCTTATAGGAACTCAGAATGGGCCAGTTTGCTCCCTCTGGCTTTGACTTATTCAAGTCCATTAAGAGAAAAAAGAAAAAAAAAAAAGAAAAAAAAGGAAGAAAAAATCCCCAACAAACCACCAACAACAAACAAAAACCAAATGAGTATAATTATCTTGCACTTGGTGGTATAATTTTCCTTCTCACCAAAATGCATATGGGCTTCTCCTCTGCTTCTCCTCTTCTCCCTTTGGTGCTCCTTCCCCCAATACACACAATTTCCTTCCAAATGCATTTAAACCAGAACATACTGCCCTCGTCTTCTCCAGCTAGACCAATTCACACAGGGTAGTAATGAGCAAACCCCTCTTTAACTGGCTTTATAATCAGTGTCTGTCTTATCATAAATGTTTCCCAGTGCAGATTTCTGAGCTTCAGATTCACTGGGGATCTGGATCGTGTCGAGCCAGATGCAGGGAGGGAAAAAGCTACGAGGGCAGAATAACCATGTGAAATACAAAATCTGCTGCACGCCAGGACCATTTTTTGCTAACAAGATTTTGCAAGGAGCAGGCTGGTCTAATTGCATTGCAGAGCTTGGCTGTTTCAGGAATCTGTTTCAGGAACAAAGCTTCCACTCAGACTTGCAAAATCAGCAAGATAATCTATTAGTGCGGCTGTGCTTCCCCCCCTCCTGGGCAATGGGGAACCAAAAAGATCCTGTGTCTTAAATGCCACTCACAGAGCCAAGAGAGCAAGAGGCATCCAAGCACAGTGAGAAATGGTGACACAGTGGACAAAGAGGTCCCTGCACTGCCTTGTAGCAGGTACCTGCACTGGGATGAGATTTTGCAAAAAGGGCAATTGAAAAATTTGTACCAGTGTTACATAGGGAAGGGAAAATAAAGGGAGGTTAGAAAAGCAGGGGGCTGTATTTTCAGAGGGATTATCATAGAGTCAGAGTGTCATAGAATCATAGAATGGTTTGAATTGGGAGGGACCCTTCAAGGTCATCTAGTCCAACCTCCCAGCAGGGACATCTGCAACTAGGTCAGGTTGCTCAGAGCTCCATCCAACCTCACCTGGAATGTTTCCAGGGATGTGGCATTGACCACCTCTCTGGGCAACCTGGGCCAGTGTCTCACCATCCTCATTGTAAAAGATTTCTTCCTTCTCTCTAGACGAAACCTACCATCTCTTAGTTTAAAACCATCACCCCTTGCCCTGTCACTACAGGCCCTACTACAATTTGTATTTTCAATGGCTTGGTTTGATAGACTTGGTTTCATAGAATCATAGAATTGCTTTGGTTGGAAGAGACCTTTAAGATCATCGAGTCCAACCATTAACCCAGCACTGCCAGGTCCACCACTAAAACATGTCCCTCAGCACCACATCTACACGTCACATCCCTCCAGGGATGGGGACTGCACCACTGCACTGGGCAGTCTGTTCCAGGGCTTGACAACACTTTCAGGGAAGATATTTTTCCTAATATTCAACCTAAACCTCCCCTGGCACAACTTGAGGCTGTTTCCTCTCGTCCTACGGCTTGTTACATGGGAGAAGAGACTGATCCTCACCTGTCTCCAACCTCCTTTCCAGGAGTTGTCAAGAGCAAGAAGGTCTCCGCTGAGCCTCCTTTTCTCCAGGCTGAACAACCCCATGTCTCTCAGCCACTCCTCACAAGACTTGTTCTCTAGACCCTTCACCAGCTCCACCGCCCTTCTCTGGACACACTCCAGCCCCTCAATGTCCTCCTTGGAGTGAGAGGCCCAAAACTGAACCCAGGATTCAAGGTGCAGCCTCACCAGTGCCCTGTCCAGGGTGATGATCCCTGACCTAGTCCTGCTGCTCATACTAGTGCTGATCCAAGTCAAGATGTTGGTGACCTTCTTGACCATCTGGGCACATGCTAGGTCATCTTCATCTGGCTGTTAACCAACACCCCCGGGTCCTTTTTCCTGTCACTTTCCATCCACTCTTCTCCAAGTCTTGAGCTTTCCAAGGGGTTGCTGCAACCCAAGTGCAGGACTTGGCACTTGGCCTTGTTGAACCTCATGTCGCTGGCCTCAGTCTGTTGATCCAGCCTGGCCAGACCCCTCTCTAGACCCTCCCTACTCTCATGCAGATCAACATGTCTGCCTAACTTGGTGTCATCTGCAAACTCACCGAAGGTACCTTGACCCCCTTGTCCAGATCACTGATAGAGATATTAATCAGAACTGGCCCCAGAAGTGAGACCTGGGGAACACCACTTGTGACCGGTTGCCAGCTGGATTGAAGACTATCCACCATCACAACCACTCTTTGGGCCCAGCCATCCAGACAGTTTTTTATCCAGCAAAACATCCACCCATCCAAGACATGAGCAGACAGTTTCTCCAGAAGAATGCTGTGAGAAACGCCATCAAAAGTTTGTTTCACACACATTGATAGGTAAGTTTGGTTAGTAATACCTACACCCTGCAAAACTGCAGGGGGCTTTTGTACTGCCTTGGTGAGACATCCCTAATACTAATCCACCCAGAGTATCTCGATGTATACACATTTGTATCTGTTATCAGGTCACACACCATGCAAAGGGCGTTGGACACTCCACCCATAGCAAATAGGACTTGCTTGTAAAGGGAGACAAAAAAATACTCTCCCTACCAACTCCATGACTCTGCTCCTGTGTCTCAGCACCACGATGTGTCATTTGTTTTGGCACCAGAAAGAAGAGGGATGGTGGCAAATGATCTAAAAGTCATTTTGCAGGTTTAGCAGCCCTGACAAGTCCCTCTGTGGTTTCATCTTCTGGGTATCCAAAGTACAAAAGCACCAAAGAGGTTTCTGTTAAAGCAGTGAGATGTGGAGAGATGCAACAGACTGTGAGAGCACTGCACCTCCCCAGAAGCAGTCAGAGAAGGAGAAGAATGGGAAGGAGACTGGAGCAGGTGCAGAGACTGTGAACCTGCCCCGTTCCTGTTCCTTCCACCAGTGCTCTCCAGGGATGCACTCTTGGAAAGCCTACCATTACTCAGCCCAGAAATTCTTTGTGTTATAGCCTAGACGAGATGTCTGTGTGGTGGGTGAGACACTGGCTAGCAGGCCACACCCAGAGGGTGCTGGTAAATGGCTCTTTTTCAAACTGGCAACCTGCCACCTGTGGGATTGATACTGGGCCCAAGGCTGTTTAGTAATTTTGGAAGTGATCTGGACGATGGGATCAAGCGTACCCTGATGAAGTTTGCTAATGATAACAAACTGAATGGGGAAGTGAACACTTTGGAATGGAGTGCCACCCTGCAGGAAGACTCGGATAGGTTGGAAGAGTGGGCTAACAAGAACCTTATGAAGTTCAACAATGACAAGTGCAAGGTCTTGCAACTGGAAAGAGATAATCCAGGAGTGCAGCACAGGCTGGGATCTACTTGGCTGTGGAGAAGCTCTATGGAAAGAGACCTAGGGGTCCTGGTGAACAACAAACTCAATACAAGTGATCAGTGTGATGCTGGGGCAAAGAAAACCAATGGGATGCTGGGTTGCATCAACAAGGGCATCAACAGCAAAGACAGTCATTATCCCTTTCTACTCAGCACTGGTTCAGTTCAGTTCAATTTTGGTCCCTTCCATACAAAACCAGATGTGAACACAGGCTGCAGTGGGTCCAGAAAAGGGCCACCAAGATAATCCAAGGACTAGAAAGCTGCTATATGAGGAAAGGCTGAGAGAACTGCTTTTGTTCAGCCTTGAGAACAGAAAGCTTAGGAGAGACCTTATCTCCATGTTACAGTATTTAAAGGGTGGCTATGAAGAAGATAGAGACTTGTTATTTACAAGGACTTGCATGAAGAAAACAAGGGGCAATGGGTATAAGTTACTCCTGAGCACATTTCAATTAGACACAAGAGGAAAAATATTCACAAGAACACTCACTGTGGCATGTTGCGCCTTCAGTTGCACCAGCATTCAGAATTATGGGGTCTAACCTCAACCAGAAGAACTGCTTTGGCTTGAAATTATCCATACTAGGCCCTAGACTTGTTCCTGGGAAGGTTCACAATCACACTGCTACAAGTGAGAGAGAACCATGGGCATGAGCCATGAGGCTCTTGAGTTCCACAGCTTGCACCACTTTCAAGCCATCAGTCCCCACCCAGGAGGACATGGTAGTAGGGTCATGTTGGTGGGAAGAAAGGAACATATTCAAATGAGCCCTGCTATGGGAAAGCATAGTATTTTGGGAGGAGTGGTCCAAAACCACCCGCTCATCACAGTGCTATTGTAAAATCCTGAAGCAAGCTGATGTGTACACAAGCTCGGATGCATTGTTTCTGCCTCCAGGCAAAATAACTCAGATTCGGCACTCGTGCCTGCTGAACCTTGCCCTGCCTGAATCCCAATTCCCATGCCTCACTGAAAGCCAGTCTTCTAAAACAGGATTTAGCAATCTAAATCACTCAGGGTTTTTTGGTTTGGTTTGGTTTTCAATCAGCCTAAGAGCCAAGTTATTGACAGAAAAAGAAAGAACCCAAAGCTGTCAAGGAAAATTACCTCCACCCTCCACTGTGCTTATCTCAGATCAAAATCTCTTAACTACTTTTCCATGGGAATACCTCCCACACCCCCTTAAGCTGTACTGTCCCAGGGTGAGCAACAGCCCTTTGGTTTGTGATTGTGTCATATTTATAGCATAGCAGCACCTCAACTGGGTCTTGACTCCACCACACTCCAAATTAAACCATGACTATGCAGTAACAATGGAGAGGTTGGTTATCACAAGTTTAAGCCTTTTAAATAAATTACTTCCAGGCCACACCTATTCTAGTTATTCATACCCTGGGTGTAGCTTTACAGAGAAACCCTCTTTATGAGAAAACTGTCCTCTACAAATGTGGACTCATGAAGTTCTGTTAGCTGGAGGAAGGGACAAAAAGGAGCATTATTTAGAGGAAATGATTCAATATTCAGCCAAGACGGAAAGGCTGAGCTCCTGACACTGTTGAGAGAAGGTAGTAGAGAGGAACTTGGTGGTAGGCCTGGCCATAAGCACACAGCATTAGCTGGGGCTGGCTGGCACCTCCAAGAGGAGTGTTCACCAACAACGATGAAGGCTGTATTTAACAGTCAGCGATGATCTGCCCATGAGTCATGAAACTGCAGGAGTTCATGGAGATGTCAAACTCAAGCAAGCTTCATCTCTCCTTGGTAACATCACTTTCCCCTATGGTAATCTCCTGACAACCTGCTTGACATTCCCAGTAACACAGGCAATACGTAGCATTTCCAGACAAGACTTTAAAGCCTTCAGCTCATGCTCATTTTGCTGACAGTTTACTGAGAGACACAATGATGCAGGTACAGCAGCAGCACCTCCAGGAAGAGGAACACACACAATTGTCCCAGCACAGGGTCTCCACACAAACTCACTACATGATTGGCACGGGCTACATACAAGTTAAACACGTGTATGATTAGAGTTTTAGCCAATTTCCCCAGTTATTAAGCACTTTGTTGACATTTTCTATCAATAATTCTAATGTAACTCTATAGGTGGCATTTGTATTAGACCACAGTCAAGTTGTCGCCATTGTTGACTGCTCTCCATTAAGATTGTTTGTCCACCTTTTTCCTTCTTAAGAGGGGAACTGGAAGGAACACATCACTGAGGGGTAGGTTCTTCCCGAATATCCAGAAACATGAAAGATGTGGGACGCTTTTAAGACTGTATTGTCCACAGGGGTGCCTGAGGCATAGCAGGGACCTGAGCACTGGGTCCCTACAATGGCATAGAGACAGCATGTAGGCTGGGGACAAATGGCCATGAGCATGGGTAGCACGGTCAAGCAGGGCAGCACCACCCCAAGGAATTCATCCCTCCATTCCATAATGTTTCATCACACACAGGTCTAAATGATTGCAGTGGGCTAAATGACTTCACTTAGGACAACAATCCCACCTTACCACGCTTCCCTGCACTGCACATTTCAGCCTGCCTCATAAACAGTTTTTAATCTTTGCAGGGCTTTGGGGCAGTATTTGCACAGTCTCTGTGTTAAATTATATATCTATCAGAGGAGAAACGAGCACTGTTGCACTTATTGTAAAATTGCATCGGGGTTTTATTTTAAAAAGGGATGACTTGGAGAATTTAATGCTCTGCACAAATAATTCAGACAATGTCAGTCATTTGGCAGCAAGAAAAGGACAAACCCTTGCCCTGGGGTTTTTATAAAGACAGACACTAGCTGCATTTATTTGTCCTTGGTCAAACCATCAATGCTCTTGGACTGGACAAGAGTCCAGGCTCTGCTGAGCGAGGTAAGAAGGAAAAATGATGGGGACAGGGTTTGTACCCGTTCCTCTAGTGTATGTACCCCTCTGCCCCCACCACATATACACTGCAGGGTTACCATATATTCAAAGGGAAGACAAATGCAAAAGCAAGTGAGTGGGCACATGAAATCCAATGGGTGTACACTGAAGCTAAACCAATTCACACAAGAAAAACAAACAACAAAAACAAATCCTGAGGTGGAGTTTGGTCTTTAGAGCACCAGAGCCATGGTGGATTTCTGTCTCCTGGAAAAAGAAAACTGGTGGTGCTTGGAGGAAGCAGGTAAAATTTAATTCCATGGGAAATTAATTCAAGGAAGTGCTGTGACCTCTTGTTATGCAGAAATCAGCCAATGCATCAACAGCAGTTCCCTCTGGTTTCAAATCTGCCAGACCAAGGAAAGGGCTCCTTTTCTGTTCCAGCTTCAAGGCCAGCATGACTCCAGCTGTCATCCTCTCAACAATGTTTTCTCTTATTTTATTCTTCCTTCATCTGCTTCTTGCAGCAGCTGGACTCAGCATTCAGTTTTACCTCACCTCATATTTTATTTTGCTTCTGCAAAAGGCAGCAATGTGATCGAGTCTTTGAAAGGGGACTTTGTGATAGCTTCAGCAAAAGACATTGAATCCAGCAGCACCAAGCCTGCCCTTAGCACAGGCAAATCGTCCCCAGATTCCATACTCTCCAAGTGCTCAAGAATTAGAGCTCACAGACAGTGCAGCATTGTCCATTTTGTACCAAGATTAAAAGCCTGGGCTGATCCAGAGCATGACTATCTCTCTTCCTGCTCCACAGGCTGAGTGTGCCCCTCTGGTACCCCAGAGCCAAATCCAGGAGAATTTGTACCATTCCCACCCATGGAGCTCAGAGGGCAGTGGATGCCCAGGGTTCCTTTCTGCAACATCCTCTGATAGCATTATGTTCTTCTCTGTTATCAGGAGAATAATTTCTAGACACCGACACGCAGTCACATTAAGAATCAGGCAATGAATCTAATCCACTGATTCTGCTACTGCTTTTGAGTTTAAGGCCACATCCTTCTGATGCTGAGGACTGAGCAGATTTGCTTCCTAATTTCTTATCAAAGGCTGCAGTGAACCTTACTTACTCCTGATCCTCATTGGGGCAAAGTGGGGAAAGTGTATTTGCCTGGCACCATGGGGCTACGGCCCTGGAAGGATCCAGTGAGATCTGATAGAATGCAGTTGTGGTCAGCATCACATTTAATGAGAAGAGAGACCTTTTAAAATAAGCATAAATAATAACAAGAATTCTCTTGTTCCTCCTTGAGGGGAAGGGATGGGAAGGGATTGGGGGGAGCCTGTGAATGTCTTAAAAACATAAAAACCAAGTTTTTTTTCAGAGATTGCATTAAATGGTGACCAAATCCTTTCCTGATAAGGGGTGACCTGGCTAGCAATCAGCTCCAGGCTTTACTGAAAACAGCAGATAGATTAACATGCAAGTGGCTCATAAATTCCTAAGCTAAGAAATGCAAAGGTCTGGAAGGACTCTGACTGCCATGATGGCTCACAGATGGATGACAGACCCTGCCCAGAGGAGACAGTCAGTCCCTCTATGCATCCAGCAGCACAGAGGAGCCATGGCATCAGTAGTAACCAGGAGTGTCCTCTCGGCAGCACCAAAACCAATTGAGAGACGCCAAAATGCTGCAAAATGCTGCGGGAAGACATCCCTGGAGTGCAGGTTCCAGAGGTTAGTATTTCTGGCAGAAGAAGGTCCTAATGGGATACAGGGGCACCAGAAGGTTATTGCTGCTTGACTGTTGCCATTTTAATTGTCTTGTGCTTTGGGTGAGATCTCAGAAGCAAAGAACTTCAAGAACTTAACCTCTGTCTTCCCCGTTATCTTCACCCTTGTGTTTCTGCCAGCTTCCTAGCCTGCGCTATACACTGGGGAAAAAAGACCTTTTAATGCAGAAACTTGCGGGCAGGCAAGTGCTGGTCCTGCTTTTAGTGAATTAGTTCATTGACTCCTTTCCCCTTCCAGGAAAACCCCGTGGGGATTGATTGTATAACCCTCACTCAGCAAGCAGAAGGAGCTAAGTGCTTAATAACGCAAAGAAAAAGGGATCTGAGAAATGCTCCCCCATCCTGCAATATCTCCTCAACCTCTAAACACAACAGCATTGAATTTGGGAGATAATGGATATAATGGACAAAAACCTTACACACAAATCAGGCTGGATATATGTCAGGCTGACAGGAAAGTGGCTACTGAAAAACAGTATTTTCTCAACTTCTAAAACAAGATTCCTCTTGTCTGGCTGGGGAAAAAAAAAAAACAACACAAAAAAAAACCCCAAAACACCACACACACAACAAAAAAACAACCAAACATAGGGCTGTGAACGAGAGCATATCTCTCCAGTGTAGGGCTGAAAATGCCATGGCCCTACTACAAGACTTCCCAGTTCCCACAACCCTTCCCAAAATACCTGGCTTCTCTATCTCCCCCAAAACTGCTCTGACTCTCCGACTTTCCCCTCCAAATGACATTGCTTCTGCACCCTGATAATATAATATTGCCATTTTAGCAAAAATCTACCTTTGTGCTGTTTAATCAGTGACAATCTCCCTTGACAATTCCTGAAGAGAGAACTCAGTGCTTGCAAGCAAATACTGGAGAGACATAAAAATACTGAGAAATAGGGTTGGAGGGCAAAACTCTTCCCCTAAAGACAGAAGTGTCTAGGCTTCATCCAGTAGAGTTTCTCTGGTGGTTGCAACCAGCCAGGCTTGAACTCACAGTGCAGAGGTGCAGCTCAGGTTCAACCATCACCGCACATCACCTTGAGCCACCCACTCACTGTGACAACAGCCTGCTTGGAAACCCTTGTGCTTTGTCACAGCTTCTCTCATTACATCACCTTTGGTGCAGCTCAGCACTAAGTTGCCAGCATGTCCCCTCCAAGCATCTTTGGCACCTCCTGTCCCAACCACTCTGCATCTTAGGGAAGACCATGAGGTGCTTCTGAAAGCTCCTGTGACACAGTGCTGAGGACAGGGAAACAGCACATAGCAGCCTGGTCTTCCTCCAGGACAGGGAGGAAAAAAACCTTCTCCAGGCTAAAGCTTGCTCCCTGAGAAGAGCCAAAGAATCAGAGCATGCAGTTCATATGGTTCAACAACACATCTGTGCGTGGTGTAAGCCTCCCACCAGGCTTCATTTGCTTCCCACAGGACCATAGTGATGCCCAAATTTGTCCTGGCTAGTAACCAGCATCAGCAACAGATCATCACTTGGTGAACTGAACCCTTGGTGGCCCTCCTTGATGCAGAGAAAAAGCAAGCCCTGGCTAAGATCCAGGTGTAGTAATGACCTTAAGTTAATGCTGTACAAATCCCACAGCATCACTGGAAGTGGCCTGTACTCATACAGAGAGTTTGGGACAGTGATGGTCAGAAGAGATGAACTATTTTCCCTCAGGGTAGATGAGTCTCTTCCACCCTGGGCCATCACTGTCTGTCCTCCAAGGCATCAAGAGACAGAGCCAGGTGCCCCAGATCTCCCCTTATTTCTGCCTCCCAGCCTGCATCTCATCCATCTCCTTTCCCTCTTCTCAGTACTACCCTTCCCCCTTTACCTCACTCCCAGAAGCCCAGACCAGCTCACCCAGGGCACAGGGTAAAACTCCTGATCCCATGCTGCATGGCCAGCATTCCTGTCTCAAACAGGGAGGGCAAGACCCTGAGCTTGAGGATCAGGCTAAGATTTTCTCTATGGGTAGTACTACTTGCTTGAATACCAGCATCTCCCTGGCCCGCATATGGTAGCTGGCAGAGTGCGAGGGAGGAGGAGTTTCAAGCAAGGAACTAGGATTTGGGCTTAGCCCAAAACACTGGGTTTAATTTCTAATGCAATAGCCAAGTGCTGCTGCCAAAAAGAGCCGCTGATGCTGCCCTGAGCCAGCTCCAAAATCTGCTCTGGCTCAGCAATAAACAGTCAGCCTCATTTTTAAGTGGATGTACTAAAACAAAGATCTTTGGGACCCCCATCCCAGCTCAGGCTGGTGCTATGGCTTCCCTCCCTCCAATACATTCAAGCAATTAGCTTTCTGGCTTCACCGTGCTGCATCATGAAGATGTCCGGCCAATGACTGCCGAAGCCAAAGCCCGATTAGAGGGCTCAAACAGCTGCTCTCCCTGCAAAGATCTGGCATCCAGAGCAGGGCTTGAGGCCAGGGGAAAAGCAGGGAGGGAGGGAGGACATCCCGCTGGAAAGAATAAGGCTGAGCCTGTTCCAGGAAATGCTGCAACGCCAGATGCAGGAGGAAGTTGAAGCAAAATAGCCTGACTTGGGGAAGGGTTATTAGTGAGCTGTTTCAACAGAGCCCTTCAGCCTTGTATTTCCCCCCCTGCCCAGAAAAACCTCAAGGAAGAAAGATAGCAGCGTAGATATTGGTGGTTCGTGGTTTGTTTTTTTTTTTTTTTTCCAAAGCAGCCTCAGGCTTTAGGAGCACTTGGAGGAGCAGAAAGGATGAGAGCACATCCTCATTGGGAAGGAGAGGATACACACATTAGGGCTGGGCTATTTAGAGCTGTGCTAGTGCCACGTAAATATATGGGAATGAGATCCTGTCTCTGCCAAAGCTCACTCCCACCACCCCAATTAGTAAATACGAGTGCTTTGCCTCAAAGTTAGCTCCTGTGTATCATTTCTCCTCATAGACCATAGGTAACAACCTTTCTGAGAAAGCAAACAATGACTTTTACTAGCTGATGCCTTTTATTTCCACTCTCCACCCACCTGCTCTCACAGCAAGACTTGAGGCATGACAAGCTCTGCCATTTTATCATGCTGCTTCAGCTGAAACTCTCCAAAACAAGCCATGGCCGTGACCCTGAGAAATAACAGAGGTGTGTACACACCGTTCCCTCCCTGCAGATAGCATCCCTGATGCTGGTGAACTCCCTTTCTGGGTCAGGAAGTCCCCAAAAGAGCACATGCCAAAAGCTGGGAGTATCACTCTTTTTTCTAAAGAATAAAATGTGACTGCTTAAGGAAAGATTCGCTGATTGTAATAGAAAGAAGGTGCTGTAGGGACTTCGTAAGGCTTAATAACTCTACCACGCAATTATGACACAAGCAGAGCAGTTGATTTGAACTTCATGGACATTTTGTCTGAACCCCACATTAAACTGGCAAAGCTGATGGTGTTTCTCAGCTCTCTGACAGAGAACAAAGTGGTGAAGTATAGATCAAGATACCTAACCACCAGATGCTGTGTGTTTGCTTTCTTGCAGAAGATGCTGGGACTTCCCCCTTAGAATGCTGGTATGAATTCAGGCACAACTGGGTCCAACAATTAAAAATGTCACTTTGCATTGGCTGGCTGGCACAAAGAAGTTCTTCTCCCAGGGAAATTCAGTTACTTTTTCCAAAATGGACAAATTAAAGGAAGGAACCTGGAGACATCCTTTAGATAAAGAGGCCCCGGAAACTTGAGCCAGCAGTAGCCAGGGCACATGAAAGCTGAAACTTTTTTTTTTTTTTTAATGGTGATTCTGTGGTCAGGGCAGATAGACAGGACTGATTAGAGGATCCTACCGGACAGTGACATCAAGGGACTGCAAGTGCTCAGCACAGGCTCTTTCTGGTGACAAAACTGCTAGCAAAATTCCCTTCAGCTGGTGCAGAAGCAGTGAAAGAGGGACCAACTCCTCCTCTAGTTAAACACACAGGACTTTGTGTGTGTGACCCACTTTCACCACCCATTCCAGAAGGAGCCTGTGTTCAAACTGCAGAGATGGCTGGTTGGAAGGAGCTTGAATTCACTCCATGCTTCAGCAGGGTTGAGTTTGGATCTAGCTGAACATGCCACCATGCAGGTGAAAACTAGGAAGTCTAGAAACCTTTCTTACAAAGACCTGCTCTGTGGAGCAAGGCAGCAACAGGATGTCTGTCTGTCTGACTTCATGTCTTCCCAAGCAAGAGCTGATGATACATGTCTGAATACCAAAGGCTGCAAGTGAGCTGAAAGCCAGAAAAGCAGATGGAGGAGAGGTGGGTCACCCATTCAGAAAAGGTCTCCCTCCTCCCGACCAATCTATGCACGATAAATGTGGAATAACTAGTCAGTTGTGACACATGCAGCAATCTCTGAGACACAGACACACAGCAAAAGACAGGCAAACTTTGCCCTGCTACAACTGCATCCAATTGTGTCATTAGATGTGGGGCTGAATTAATGTGTGTCTCTGAATGTAAAAGAGCAAGGAGGTGTCAGATACATCCTTACTCTTTAGTCCCAAAGAAAGGTGTTTAGAAAGTCTTGGATATGACCTGTATGTGGGACATGCAATGGGTTTTCATGTTGTCTTCCACAATGCAGCCAAATCATGGTGAGCCTTGTCTTCAGAAGGCAGATGTGCACAGAGCATCTTCCCACTCCAGCAGACAAGGGAGATCAGCTAAAACACTGGCAGACCCTTGCACAAACTCAATGTTGAGACAGAGCAGGCATGGAAGAGCCCAAGGCAGGGCAGAGGGAAGTCAGACCTCCTCCCACAGGGAGCTCAGTGGGATGCTGGGGAGGTCAGCCCCTCCTGCCACACAGAAAGAGTCAGTTCAGCCCCATCGCTGCCTTCACACAAAGCCTTTCTGTCCACCCTCCCCAGTTTGCCCTCACCGAGACAGACACAGCACTGTCTTGTGAAAGGCCAGCTGATTTTCTGGGCTTCCAGTGGGTGGGAGGAGGACAGCAGCAGCTCAGGCAACCCTGCCATGCTGAAATGCCGCCAAGCTGTCTGCAAAACAGCACGGGCTGGGCAGTGAGGGCTGCTCCTCCCCACATGCAAGGAAGGAGACCTAGGAGTGCTAGATGCCCCCTTTCCCCAGTCACAATTATCACTGTTCCCTGGGACACCTTGTATTTCGTGGCAGTCAGAGAAGTGGCCTTATGGTCAACCCCAAGCAGATGGCCACACCAGAATATTCACATTCCCCAAGACACGGTGCCCTTAGGCCCTGATGTGCACTTTTTGGGATGGCACTGAGAACAGAAGGACAGGCAGCAGTGGGGACTTGCAACCCCCAGCCGCCCACACCCTGCCTCCATGGCAGACGCAGCAGTGTGGAGGACACTCTGCAGGGGAACGTGCACAGGACATCAGTTTAGCACAGGAGAGGAAGGATGAGTTAGACCATCTGTCTTCCAAAGACCCCAGAACCACCTCACCTATGCAAAGCTTATCTTCTTTTCTCTGTCCAAATGGACCACCAAGAGCATTCAGAGATAACACTTTACCCTGCTGAACTGACCCATCAAGCTTAATGAGAGCACCCAACACCAATATGTCTCCAAACCATCTTTCTTTTTTATGCATGGGGAAACCTAGTCCTCCCTTGGGCCTCACTGGGGGCAGAACAACCTGGACCTGGGTGCGGCACGTCTCCCTGGCATCCCAGAAGCTCACAATGCGAAGCCCAGGCAAATAAACCCTGATGGAGAGAGGAGCTGTCAGCTGGGACTTGGCACCCTTGGTGAGGAACTGTTGTGCATTTTTGGGGATGCCTGACAGCAGAGGTGGTATAAAGCAGTTTTGAGGGGGAAGGGTGCAGGTGCACTTACTTTTGGCCGCTTCCACTGTATGCCCTGGATCCTTGACTTGTAGAAGAGCGAGTCGTCATTGGCGGGGAAAAGTGGGTCTTCAAAGAGCTGCTTCCACCGTTGACACTCCTTCTTCAGGGAGGAGTAGCGCTGGTTCTCATATGGCTTCACTGAGGAAAACATCCTTCCTCACCAGCCCTGGGAGACAATTAGAGCGGGTGTGAGATGGGGCAGAATCTGACCAGGGACACTCAGTCATTCTCTGCAGCGTCTGGAGGGCAAGAGCAAAATGTTGTGGCCAGAGACAACCACTCAGCCTCTGTCTCTGTCTTCCCCATGATCTATCTGTCCTACATCAATAGACCCCACATTTATAGTCCCATTATGCACCTCTGCCTCACTCCAGGAGGTGTCAGCATGCTCCATCACCAGTTTAAACAGGCAGGGAAAATCCTGCATCCAACTGAGGAGAGAGAAATGATTCCTCAAAGCTCAAGCATACCTTTCAGATCCCCTGGACATGCGACTTCCATTTCCCCCAGAGCTGGCCAAGCACCAGCAAAACAGAAACAACAGGAGGCGTTATCTGGTGTCCTGCCTTTTAGTGAATTCTTAACTCATTTGGGTAAAACACAGCCTTCGGAGGTAAAGGAGGAGAGGACATCACATGCAAGATGGATATGAGCAGGTTTTATGGGGGCTGTGCCCTACCCAGACCACCCCCACCATGCAGTCCCAAATCACAGACAGATATTTCATGATTTCATCAGAGATGCTTGTTTCTCAGTAGACTTTATCAGATCTGGTTTTAATTAAAAAATGCCTTCTGGCACAGCACCACATGTTTATGGATTAATTACTCTATTTTGATAAGTGTCTAGCTTCTGGGGAAGAGACATGAATTTAAGCAAGCCAGAAGATAGCAGGAAATTGTTACTCAAATGCCCCCCCCCAGAGAGAGAGCAGCACCTCTTCATCACCACTCCATCACCCCTGACATTTGGTCACACTGGGTACCAACCACATTGGTCAGGTCGTCATCCATCCACCCCACAGGTCGAATC
Organism: Chloroceryle aenea; assembly: GCA_013399075.1. NCBI lineage: Eukaryota > Metazoa > Chordata > Aves > Coraciiformes > Cerylidae > Chloroceryle > Chloroceryle aenea. The sequence continues at coordinate 385,269 of VWZY01007056.1, forward strand.
ACATTGGTCCCACAGCAAGCACAAGGGAAGGGGCTGCTCTGTGTTGTTCCACTTTACTAAATCACAGACCTTCTTCCAAATCTCTTTCCCCAAAGTTTCTCTATATTTATTTATAACAGCCATGTACAATCTTTCTCTCTCTCCAAAATGGGATGTGCTTTACAAACACATAGGAACTATATGTTTACCGTGGTATCATCACATGTGGTGGGACAAGGAAGTTGCCATAAAGGCTAACCGGGAGCAGCTAATCTGTAAACATCCAAAATCCCAGTGATTATATGATCACTTACATTTGGCAACGATTTAGGAATATCATCACATCCCCTGTTAATGAATCACTAGGATTAGCCGAAGGAGAGTAGGTGTTTGAGAGCTAATCCATTGCCCATGCTGATCAGACCAATCCTCTGAGGGCATCACACACCCAGACAGCCTCCTCTTGCCTGGCAGAGACAAAAACACTTCACTTCTGCAAAGCAGAAGAGCAAAGCAGAGGTTGAATTGATGGCATTTATCAGCCTGATTAGCAGCACAAGCACTCATCACTAAGAGCTTAAGTGAACCCAAAATAATCCCCTCTACGGCTGCTCCACAGGTCTCTGCTGCTGAGGAGCAGCTGCTAAAGCACCTTATGGGGTGGCTTGTGCCAGCCAGTCACCTTTCTCCAAATCACCAAGCATGTCCCAGATTCATGCCCTGAGATGCAGCGACTGCAAAAAAACAGTGCAAAGGGGCAATTATGCCTTTAATGAAACACGATCTGAACTGCAAGAGAGGCAGCACCCTGGATGGACTACAAAGGATGGACTGGGGCAACAGGTAGATGTATCTCCCACAAGATGACCACTGGCACCGGGTGGCAAACAACCCACCTACCTTGAAGTCTCTCTACTCCCACATCCCCCATGTGGATGAAGAACATAGTGAGTATTTAGTGGTGATTCTCCAGAAGTGCTAATTTGAGATTTTATCGTTTAGAACATCTTAGCTTGCAGGTAAAAGACAGGGAGAGCAGCCCTGCCTTCAGGGTACCTGCATGACCTGCTCTGTTTGGAAACCAAGGTGAGGACCTTGCCTGAGTAGGGACAGCTACAGAAGTGTTAAATCACACAGGAGCCTTTGAAGGCAGCTCAGCAATGCATTGAGGTCCTGTGGCATAAAGGATTTACAGCTATGCTCATGGGATTTTCTGCCTGGCATCAGGACCAGTTCCCAGATGCTACAATGAGACCCAAGTGCATCACCTGCCCTCAGAAAAGCCTTAAAAATAAATGGCCCAATATAAAAGCGTGAATAAACCACCAGATTTGCTCCTTGTAGAAAAGCAGACAGCCTCGCTGAGCAGTCAGGGAATGCATCCAGTAGTCAAAACATGCATCCAGCCTGCTAAGAGGGCCAGGGAATGAGCTAGCTGCTCAGATCTCCAGCGGAGGAAGGGGGTGAAGGACAGGGCAGGTGTCCCCAGGAAGGTCATGGGGACATCCTGACAGTGAATGAGCTCCTTTCTGAGTGACAATCAGGCAAGACTTTTGTAGTGCCAACAGGGACACACAGGCAAAGCAGCAGTTCTAGGAAAGGATGGTCGGCACCAGCCTTCTGCACAAATACAATAGTGAGAGATAAGGATGCTGCTGTTAACGGAGATGCAAGATGAATGGCTTGGACTGGTGTATGAGCTGGGCTGACAGATGGGAAAGGACATTTCCACAGGAGGTTGTGCAGAAAGAACCATCAAGACTCTGGTAGAGAGCCTTAGGATGGGGGGTGGAGGTCTGCTGCCTTTCTAAAAGCCACACTCAAGTTAAGGCAGGAGTTCAGGGTTTGATGCAGGAAATGCTGGATGCTACTCCACAGCCTGTCCCTGGCTGAGTGCTGGCACTTGGCTGCTCATTCATAAAATTACTGCTCCTTCTCAGGCAGCTCTGCAATGACAGCTTGGAGCTGCCTTTTCCAATGACCCCTGCAACACGAACTTCCATGAGCACACTGAGCAGTGTTCATCCCTACGAGAACAGGACCCTAATCCTCTCAGCCAAGGAGCAACATCCTTTCTGCTGCCCAAAACTGCCTGAGGGAAAGGGTCAACTCCTTGCCCTGCTACCTCACCCCACAGTGACTGTCACCTCAACAGCCATCTGTCCTCACTTCGGGGCTGCTTTCACAGGAGAGGGAGGAGATGGATTTGAGTTGCAATCGGAACATGAAGGATACTGTTCAGGATCATTTAAAAGAAAAAAAAAAATCAACCTTGCAAAATAATTAAAAGGAAGAGGCAGGAGAATGTTCTTAGGGCAGTGTTAAAATTCATTACTCTCTAATGTGAAGCATTTCACGCTTACAAGGCTGAACTCCACATCTGTCATGTTAAAATGCTCAAGGGCTGCCTGTGCCTTCTTGCACCAAGCTAGGATGTTCCAGGAGCACAAAAATTTGGTATTTTCATGCCTGGTCCAAATGAACAACCCTACTCTGACAAATGTATGTGTTTGTGTGTGAGCAGGGAGGAGAATCCGCACTCAAAACTCTTAGCAGAGCTAAATTTTTGGAAACAGAGGTCTGAGTTCAACCACAGAGTTAATCAAGAAACTATTTTGTTGGAGGACTGAGACAGACTTATGACTCAGGGGTGTTGTGGACTCCCACTTTTCACCTCCAGCATCATCCAGAGTTCCAAATCCTGCCAGCTGGTAATGATCACAGCTCCGAGCACTGCAAGAAAGAGATGGACTGAAAGTGCTTGTGTTGGCCAGGACCAAAATACTTGCTGAAAAGCTTTTCCTTCTTCCCCACAAAATGGTTCCTCTCCTTTTCCAGGTGAGAGGCTCCTGTACCACCTCTAGCTGGCAGGGGCTCACTACGCTTGTGTTATCTTAAGGCTGCTTCCTGGCCATGAGCAAAGGACTCCTTGCTTGTACATTCTACAGTTGCCTGCCCCCGGGTCAGACAAAACACTTTGTCCTTACACGACAGGATCTGCTGGCTCATGTTCTCCATCTCTCACTAAACAGGAGATATCTTTGATATCACATTGCAAAGGCATAGGATTGGCCAAGGAGAAGGCGAAGAAGAAACCAGGCATGTGGTTGACAATCCTTAACCTGGTGCAGTCTTATGGAGGTAACACCACAGCCCAATAGCAGGGTGTTCAGGGCAGCAAGGCTCTTTTTAAAAATGTTATTTAAATATTTTTTTTCCTGCCTCCTTGGGTGTTTCTATTGACACACATGGGACAACGCCAGGGTTGCCCTTTCACCTACCAACACAAAAGTCCAGTTCAGCAGAGGAAACGGTGCCAGTGCAAGGAAAGCTCTACATGCCCTTTCTCCAGGAACCAGGGAAGATGCAGTTGAACCATGAACCACTCTCTACACCAAACATGAGATAAGCACTCCACATCTCTTAGCCAACATCTCTATAAAAAAAAAGCCTGAAGTCATGGGCTACAAAGTGAGAGTCCCACTGAAAGGCCAGCAGCATATGGTCCACAACAGGTTACAAGCTGCATTCCCAAAGCCTTTTCCTGCTCCCAGCTGTAGCTTTGCTTCAGACTTGAAGTGGCATGACCCAGAGACAGCAGCAGCACAGATGCTACTGCATTAGCATGTCTGTGAGGACTGGAAGGTGAAGCTGTATTGATAAAAACTAGAAAACAATACATCATTTCTTCTCAAATTGACTATGGTTAACCAGGGGAGCTAATTCCTATGGGAAGTTATAGGTAGTTCACCTCCAGATGTTTATGAACAGAGTTGGATATCTTTCCAGAGCAGTTGCTATAACCAAAATGAAATTACTGAGCATTTATAGCAGGTACTTGTTGAAACAAAACTGTTGAAGAACAAAAGACTGACTGTCTGTTTCTGGCCTTATCTCTTCCCTTCATGCAGTGGTATCTTGGTTCTTATCTATGAGCTAAAAACTTCACTAGGCTAAAGGTGAAAGAAACACTTGTGGGTTTTTGTTGTTGTTGTTGTTGTTGTTGGTTTGGGTTTTGTTTGTTTGTTTTGAAACACATTTTGGCACTTAATTATATTTATATCAAGCTCTGACTTTCATCAGTGATTTGCTGCAGCATAGCTGGGGTCAGAATCTGGACACCTGAACACAGCACCTTTCAGCCACAGGGTTAATCTTGTGTGCATGCATGGGGACCAGACATGCCACTCAAAACCTGAAAAAAGATCCTGATGGGGTTAGGGGCTGTTTGTTCTGAGTAAAGCTGCTGCATTGATATGGCTCTTTGCAAGAACATTAAGTACAGCAAATGCTCCCTGCTGATATCTCCTTCTCTATGGAGTGGGGAAAAAGCATCACTCTCCATCTGCAGGGATCCTGGTCCCTTTTGCAAAGCACTCAGAGACTTAGAGAGGAAGGTTCTGGCTGGCTATTACTGCAGAAACCTCAAGAAAAAAAGTCGTTTTTCATTAAAAAGTACATTTGCAGCATAGACAGGGAAGGGGCCAAGGTCATCCTAGCAGAAAACTGATGCGAGTGACTCAGTATCACCAAAGCAAGGCTGGCTGGCAACACTAAAGATAAGATGTCACATTTGGAGGCTGTTCTCAGTAATACACAGTGATTTTTATCATGTCTGCTTATTTCCTCTGTCTTTTTCCTCCAGAACATCACTCCTTCATTGCTTAACGGCAACAAGATGGCACAGGGAGAGACACAGCTGGTCACTGGAGGTCTCCTCCTCCCTCTGCTCTCCCCTAAGGCACAAGGCCACATGAGCACCAGGCAAAAAACATGGGCAAGGGAAAACCAAGCTCAGAGGTTTGCGACTGATGAAGGCATCAGCCACTACCCCGTGCACCAGCACCTATAGCACCCATGAGCAGACCCTGAAAAGCCCCTTGCTGAGAAGGAAGTGATGAGTTTGCATGGAGGTGCAGCATTCAATCTGCTTTTTCCTGGGAAGGCTGGGGCTAACAGAAGGGTCTGGGATCCTTTTGTGACGACCAGGGACTCCCTTTCACTTGGATAACTCACACTAGGGACACCTTTGGCCTCCTGAGCTCCTCATTCCTTGCAGATACGAGTCACCGCTTGCAGAGTTGATGCTGGAGCAGCAGGAACAAAGTGCAACCCTGCTCCCTGATAACCCTGCACTGGCAACAAGCTCTGTCTGGCAAGAGCGTTGCAAACCAAATGGTTTGCAGCACCAGCCAGACTGGCCCTTCTGCTCAACGCAGACATTAAGGTCAGATGGGGGCAGAACATATCTCTAAAGACACCCTGGCACAGGCAGGAGTACCAAGCTCGATGCAAAGCTGGTGGCAGAATCCCCCACCAGACCAGCAAATGCAGGAAGCTGAAGAGACAAAGGACTAGCAAGGACAGGGGTGGAAGAGCAGCAAAAGGAGATGGCTGAAGGGCAGACCCAAAAGCAGCAGGAAGAGGAAGGTTGTACCATGCTACCAGACCAGGCTGATAGCCAGCCTTGGCCAAGGGAAGCAGAGAGGAGCCAAATTTATTCACCACTCTGGGTTCAACTCATCCCAACCCACTCCTGGTTGGGGAAGAACAGAGAAGCTCAGTTTTGGGTAACCCCAAACACCTTCCCAGGTGCTATTCAAGCCCTGAGCCAGCCTTACCAGGACTTACATTAGGCTTGCTCCCTAGTCTTGTTCCCCAGGCCACAGCAGTGTTAAAAACCCTTGAAGATCAGTTGAGGCTGCAGGACAGGCACCACAAGGTGAATTACTGGGCTTTGCCAATGCCTAGCTGCTGGAGACAGTCATCACTTCACTAATCTCCATGCCTCAGCACCCTGACTGTGACCCTGGTTAATAATTTCGAGGAGCAGCACAGGGCACCAGCAACAACAAAGCACTCCTGAGCTCACTCGGGAGCCCTGGGGCTTCCCAGAAAATACTGCCTTCCCGACAGCAGAAACATTCTCCAGGGCTACCTCAGGCTTTATATATGGAAGCCCAAAACCAGGATGGAGTAGCACAGAATCATGGGATTGGTATCATCTAGCAATGTCTAGATTCAAACAGCATGGCTCACACAGAACAGGTTTTCAGGCATTGGAGAAATACAGCTTAGAAAGAGCAGAACTGCACATGCAGAATCAAGCCACCTCCATCTGTGTTTGCCCAGCCACACACGTCTTGCTTATCCCAAGAGGGCTGTGATGTTACACACACATAGCGTTGTACACAGACCACCACCCCACGACATTACAGGAGCACTGTGCCCTTCTCAGCATCCATTCTGATCTAGATGCTATCTTTGTAGAAGTGGACTGAACATGTATTTCTACTATTTATTCAAGGTTTTTAATTGAACGTCTGGACCAGCTTCTTTGAATTCTGGTCACACTGACTCCACTGGAAGCCTTGCACCACATCAATACACTCATGCCAGTTTTCTAGCCAGATGGGCAAAAACATTATCACCTAAAGACAGGCCAGTACTTCTGCGACATGGCTAGGGGGAAGGACAGAGGAGTCACAGAGCATTGTTTGAGGTAGTCTAGAGTGCCTTTTCCTTGGGCGTTACAGGTCACAGAGATGCTTCCTTAAAAGGTTTGGGTAACTGGCAAATTCATTCAGAAATTCATCATTAGAACAGATAAAATGCAGCACGTCTCCGTGCAAATGCTCTGCCTTCAATGGCTTCTGCAGCTTCTGCGATAATTAAAGCAATTGAACTTCAAACGATGCAGAGATGCACATGCCTGAGAAGCAGAAGAGATAAGGGGGCTGTGGCTACTCTGTAGGAGACTGAATCGAGGCAGCTGGATCCTATGAGATCATCCATCCCAGACTAGCTGTGCTGTTTGTCCCTTCAGCTGATCCAAAGCATCCCTCCTGCAGCTTCAGCCCAGATCATGTCATAACACCAATGGTGTCTCCAGGAAGATGAGTTTCTTCTCTGTCCCTCATCCTCTCCCCTTGGTGCAGGCAGACCCTGAAAACTCTATCCCCTTGGAGGCCTCAAGGTACAACCAAGTCCTTCAGGTCTCCTGGACACACCAGAAATGTGTCCCTTGACCTGCTCCCGTTCAAACTGAGTGGGATGCAAGTGTCACCATCAATTTCAGATGATGAGGGCTCCCCGCTGCCTCTGACAATGGGTTTATAATCCAGGCTGTGCCCCAACCCTGCATCTCCTGGCCCCAAGACAGGACTCAAACCTCTGCCAGGGTAATGTCAGCTTTATTAGCAGCTTTGGCTAATAAACAGGTTTTGTATTTTCTCTTTGTCTGACCTGTACCTGAATAGAAGCACTGAGGCACTCTGCTCTTTGCCTTCCTCCAACTCTGATGATCCATTTTCAGTCTTCTCTTTTCTTAGGCTATTAACCCCCTTGCAAGCTGCTTCCTGAGACCCACAGCCTATAAATCCCACAGCCACAATAGGAAATAGCTAGAACACACCTGGGTACTGTCAGACTTCAGCAGAGCATTCCCCTTGTCTGCAAAACCTTTAGACTGGGCCAGCAAGATCTGACATTTTTTTGATTTTACAGTCACAGAATATTCATGATTGGAAAGGACCTCCTAGATCACCGAGTCCAACCATACCCATAAAAAAAAACACTTAAAAAACCACCAAACACCTAAATACCCTGNTGAGGTTCCTCCCTCAGCCACCTCTTCTCCCAACTAAACATACCCAGCTTCCCCAGCCTCTCCTCATACGACTTGTTCTCTAAACCCCTCATGAGCTTGGTAGGGGCATGTTCCAGCATCTCAGTGTCTTTCCTATAATGAGGGGCCCAGAACTGAGCACAGTATTTCAGATGATGCCTCACAAGTGCTGAGAACAAGGTCATGATAACGTCTCTTTTCCTGCTGACCACACTATTCCTGATACAGGCCAGGATCCTGCTGGCCCTCTTGGCCGCCTAGGTACACTGCTGGTCTTCTTTTCCCTCCCTGTCTTCAATGAGCTTTTCTTTCTGTGACTCTTCTAAAGCATCACGAGTACAAAAGTCATATTTAAAGGCTTATAGCCACTCAAGTTGTCAGTGCATTGGAAGAGGGAAGCGTTTCTCAGGTAGGCTGCACCACCTCAAATTTTGAAGCTTATTAGAAATCTTTATTATTGGATCCACTGGGCTCTTGAAAGCTGAAAAGCCTGAATATCAGTTCCTGCTGTCCCAGTTTGATCTCTCCAAGTTATGTTTCTACTTTGGATGCTGCAACATTTCCAATTTCCCAGACAGCTTTTACCCCCCTCATTCTTTCTTTTCAGCAGTGCTGCTCTTATCTAATACAGAGCCAAGAGTTTGGAGGTAAAAGTCTGCAGCTTTTACCAGAGAGAGAGTAGACATCAGCTTTCCTCTTCCAGGCAGATGGATACAGGTAATGATGCTGAGCACCATAGGTTGCACCATTCAGTTTTATCTCCCTATCAAGCATCTCCTCTGTTAAGTAGCAGGAAGCTGGAAGGACACCTCTCATGACCTGCAACTGGTCAATGATCTACAGCTGGATGGTCAAAGCCAACCAGCACCATAGGAGCTGTTGCTATGCACCATGGCCGACACATATCACAGCATTGCAATGTTCGCTGGCACAGGGATGGTTTGTTTCCTGATGTGGAGATGCTTTCACCTCTTTGTGCATAGCACAGATACTTAGAGAGGGATTGATCTGTTTTACAAGGGACAGTGACCTCCAGAAAGTATAGGAGGCCTCCATGCACCAACATGACCTTTGGTAAAGGGTCATCAATCCAATGTCTGCCTGGCGACTCTGCCTGAAGCCAGAAGTGGGCACTGGCTTGGCTTCAGGGGGTGGCTCAGGGCATGGTATTTAAAGCAGCCTGGCAGAGAAGGAGTTGGGGGTGTTGGCAGATGGAAAGTTGAACATGAGCTGGCAATGTGCACTCTCAGCCCAGAAGCCAATGGCATCCAGAGAAGCGTGGGCAGCAGGTCAAGGGAGGGGATTCTGCCCCTCTGCTCTGCTCTGGGGAGCCCCCCCTGCAGTGCTGGGTCCAGCTCTGGAGTCCTCAGCACAGGAGAGACAGGGACCTGTTGGAGCAGGGCCAGAGGAGCCCCAGCAATGCTGGGAGGGCTGGAACCCCTCTGCTGGGAGGCCAGGCTGAGAGAGTTGGGGTTGTTCAGCCTGGGGAACAGAAGGCTCTGGGGAGACCTTCTTGCGGCCTTTCTTAAAGAGAGCCTATAAGAAAGCTGTGGACAGTCTTTTTTAGCAGGGCCTTTTGTGACAGGACAAGGAGTGATGCTTTAAAACTGAAAGAGGGGAGATTTAGGAATAATTTTTTTATGCTGAGAGCAGTGAGACCCTGGCCCAGGTTGCTCAGAGAGGTGGTTGATGCCCCATCCCTGGAACCATTCAAGGTCAGGTTGTCTGGGGCTCTGAGCAACCTGTTCTAATTGTAGGTGTCCCTGCTCCCTGCAGTGGGGTTGGACTGGATGATCCTTAAAGGTCCTGTCCAGCTCAAACCACTCTGTGATTTTTATGATTCTATGTTATTACCACATGGTTAATGGGAGATCATGGGCTGAGCACAGGGCTCTGGGATTGGGATTAAGTCCTTGCCTACTCTCACAGAAGATATCCCGATGGAAGTCCTTGCTCCTTATCTCTTTAGATATCATGCTGCAGCAGCCCTGAGCTGGAGCAGCGAGTCACACGGTACATAGAAACTGCACCCCAAGACATAGCAAAGAGTTTCACTTCCCCACACGGGACAGAAACCTGCTACAGCCCCTGCCACAGCTCCACAGTTGACACAATAAATCATTGCTTTCCTTCTAGTGCTTGAAGACCTGCCATGCAGCTGAAGGCAAGACTTGCTGGGCAAGCAGCCAGCAGACACCCTCCCCATCCAGCACCAACGCATCAGCAGGTGGCCCAGCTCCTTATAAAATCAGAGTTCAAAGGTGCATCTCTTACCTATGCTTGGCAGGCAAGTCACTTCCCTCAGTCACCCTGGAGCAATCCTTACAGTATTTTATTTACACATGCTCAGACAACTGGTAGGACCAGCTCTGCAAGGCTTTCAGAGCAGCAAGTGTGCAAATACTTTGTAGGAAGTTCTTGCTTACCAGGGTGTGGTTTGCGAAACATAAAACAAACCAACCCCAAACTCTAAGCAACGAAAAGTCCTTCCTTCTTCTTTATAAGGGGACTGGGGGCAATGGTGGAACCACTCAGGATGGGCTGGGAAGGGATGGAGTCGAACAGACGCATGTACATCCTGCACCAGTGAGCCAGGGAACCTCAAAAAAGTCGAAATGCAATGTAAACTGGGACCGAGGATGCTCACTGCAAGGGAAGGATGTGTTTTTCATCCAGGGAATTCCCTGTATGAATTATCTGGAGATAAACCAAAATGACCAACAAAAACACAAAGCAGATCTTTTCAGAAGGTCCCTGCATGGTGAGAGGCAGCCCTCTCCCATGTATCATTCCAGAGCTTTCCTAAAGTTTTCCAGACTCCCAGCATTAAGGTGGTTGGGACGCTTTACAGCCCCCTCTCCCCTGAACCTACATTCACGACCGATTGAAATCACAGCACGAGGGAGCAGAGATGATGCTCAGGTGGATTGTGGGAGGACTAAAACTGGTCATTTTTGCACAAGGGCAAAACAAGGTACAGGGAGCACTCTTCTGTGCTGGAAGAGTATTTTAAGGTAAGATGTGTCAAAACGTTATTGAATTGGGACATTTACCCTAGAGCACATGAAAGCTGCCTAAGGGAAGCACGAGAAGGTGGAGGATGAGATCAGTCCAGCCCTCTTTGAAGGGCTGGATCAGGCCCAAAGGAGCCAGTTCTCTGACCTACATGCAGCAAACCCCGCAGGCTCCCAGCACGACTTTGCAGGGGTATCATCTGTCACATCTCCAGCACGGGAAGATCCCCAAAGCATGAAGATCTGCAGTATTGGCTGAAAAATAATGCATCGTGCTGAAAGGCAAAAGCTGTTGAAGTCGCCCCTGACCCAGATGGCAGAGGAGAAAGGATTTTTTTTCCCCAGAGGGAGTGAAAATCTCAATGGTAACCATTCATATTTCCACCATAACCTCAAGAAGTTACCCCTATATTAAAGCACCATAATGGAGTCTCTCCTACAATCTAAGACAACGTAGCAGGAATAATCCTTGGATGAAAAGGTTCTGGATGCAAAGGGGAGAGGTAAGAGCAGAGGAAGGGTTAATGTTGCAGCCAGACAGATGCTCGACTGGTGAAAAAAAGCAGCCCCCATAAAGCTAGTGGGTCTATGTCCATTTTCTGCAGCGTCCAGGGCCTGTCCCTTTATCTCTGGGTAATCAACTGGAAGTGAGCAGAGCTGGAGTAATTGCTGCACCTCGTTCCCCATCAGTGATGCCGCCCGCGGGGCCAGAAGATGGAAGAGCACTGCCTGGCCTGAAGCAGGTCAATGCAAGGCCATCATTGAGCCTTTGTGCTCCACTAGCAGCTCAGAAGAGCAGGTGAAGGCTCAGGCATGAAGATACCAGCAAATAAAAGTGCCCGAGTGCGCCCTATGTCACCATGGCATGAGTAAAAGATGATGGATGCCTCTTTGTGGGCTGAAACCCTCCTTCAGCTGTGGAAGAGGTTTCACCTCTGGACATCTGCAGAGAAAGAAGCTGACACCTCTAGAGACTAGTGAGGAGGAGGAGAGAGATCCCAGCCTTCAAGGCACAGCTGCAATCTTCTCATTCTCCACATATTAACCTCCTACTGCCCTGCTTTGGGTAAGTATTAGGAAAGGGGCCTTGGCACATCTAGACCAGCCAAAATTGTCTGGTAATGAATGCACAAACATGAGCAGACTTAGAGGATGCACCCGTTCTTAGTATCATCATACCCCAGAATAAACACCATCTAAATCTTCTCTTGGGATCAGATCCAAAGCCTTCTTAAAGCATCGATGCTTTGTTATTAATCTGTGCAGCAACCAGGGAAGGGAGAGATGGATTTGGCTTTTTTTTTTTCCCTTGTAGACATAATCAAAGACAGAAAATTATCTCAGTGACATAGCTGGGCTTCATCTGCTTCATGCCTAGCCTGGTCCTACAGCAGGCAGATGGTGAGACCTGCTCAGCTAACACAGCCCTTCTCAAAGGAGATAGCAGGACAGGGTGTCTGCACCAGAGTTTCAGCCTCCTACCTTAACAAGCCCCAAATTCTCTTTTATCATAATCAAGCACCTTACAAAAGAAGTGATGTGCCCTAATTCCCACTCTCCTCCTCTCCTCCAATAAGGCAGAGTCTCTAGATAAGCCTTCAGAGCTAAACTGAATGAATTCACACCCATTTGTGTGTGTGTCCCCAGCTGCCAACATGGTCTTCCAGTTTAAACAGCTCTTCTGCCTCCTTGGTTTTCACCCATTGGATGTATTTATAGGCAGCAAGCACATCCCCTCCCTGCCTTTGTTTCAATGGGCTTTTATTGTCTCCTGTATAATAGCTCTCCAGCCTTCTGATCAGCCTCTGAGCCCTGTTTCCCTGCACCTGCTCCAGGCTGAGTTAATCCCTCTCAGACACCAGATCTCAGAGCCTGGTTCTTCCACATTAACTCTTCTGTACCCTCATCCCACCAACATCCTTTGCCTGGTTCCCCTCACCTTTTTGTAACCCTCGCAGAGACAGCAACAACCAAATCAACCCCAAACCACCACTCTTGGCCATCCCACCATAATTCAACATCCAAACAGCACAAAGCTCAGCCATACAGCACCTCACTAAAGTCCCGGGGGTCATCCCTACATCCTACAACTCATCCTGGAAGTCAGTTGGTTCCCTCTGGCTGAGCATCTCATCTGCCTTGTATGGATGGTGCCTCTCAGCTTGTTTTTGCAGGAGAAAATTGGCATGAAAAACAAGAATGAGCTCAGATCTTTCTTGAAAGGCTTTAAGCAGATTTAGGATCTGAATATCAGATCTAAGTATGTTCAGAGGTGTCCTCTGCCACCTCCCCTAGCAGAAATCTCCTTCATTAACATACTCCTACATATACTAAGTGTGTAAAGCCCCTGTCAAGTCCAGATAATGGAGATCTGTAACATCTACGCTGCTGATCAAGGAGATCAAAGCTCCATGTTGGTCCAACACAGTCCCCTTTGGTAACAGTCCTGAGTTTCCCCCTTCCCTCCATCCCCAGTGCTTGAGGATACCCATGGTAGTACTCGATAGGCATCTGTTACTGGCTGAAATAGCTTCCTGGAACAAAAAATGCAGCGAGGCAGATGGCAACCAAGTAGGGATTTTGCCAGTCTCATGGCCATGTCAAGGCCCCACCTAAGTAATTTCTTGCCAGAACAGGCAGCTGGTGGCAGAAAGCAGGGTTCAACTTGACTCTGCAATGAACCTCCCTAATGCCTTGGTCATTTTACCCCTTTTTATGCATCACTGCTTTGCAGACAGGGTTACTGCTTCTGCCTGTCAGTTAGGCTGTCCCTAGGACATGACAAGCTTGATCACTACTCTGAGCCGGGCTTGCTACAGCAAGCTGCTTCAGAACCTGCTTTTACTTTCACTAGTGCCTTGATCCTCAACTCTGCTGCCAATGAAAAAGTTTTTCCCAACCAATTCTGGCACATGACTCCTGGCAAGCACCAGACCCTGAGCAAGCCACCATGCAGCAACGTTTATACACATGCACCCCTTACAGGAGAGATTTAGACTTCACAACTGGTTCCCAAGGGTGGAGGGTCTCTCAAAGAGCACCTATAAGTCCTGCTTTTGACAGTTCTGCTGTCCGGATCATGAGATGGAGCTAAGCCGCAGGGAACTCACAGTAAAGAATAACTTAAAGCAGAAGGCAGCAAATGGAGGGGGGGCAGAGGGGACAGATGGAACCAGGACAGATGAGCCTGTAGCAAGATGTTGCAACAAGCAGGAGCTAAGTGGTGAGCATGCAGATGAGGCACTTTTCCTTCATCTATGCCTGGCTCTGCTGCTTTTCCCCCTCCACAGCTCTTGAAGCCCCAAGGATGATCCCAACAGATAATACCTGCTCTTACCCACATCCCTAACCGCATTCCTCTGCAATTCACTGCTAACTTGAGCAGCATGGCCAGACAGGCTCTCTGCATTTGACTTGGACTACTCACCACTCATGTGTAGTGTGTGTGGTGGGAGATGTAGCTGCAGGGACCCTGTGTTGCCCTCACCCCAATGTAAGAGCAGTTCAGCACACCTGGATACCAGGCTGAGGCTGGGAGAGAGATCAGAGCACCCTAAGATGCGCGAGCAGATAGAGATGAAAGGTGCCTGGTGAAAGTCTGCAGCATGGTCCTTGCTGAATGCAGCAAGAAAAGCAGCTGAGGATTTAACGGCATCCTCCCTCTGCTGCCCACTGTGCTCACTGCCTGGCTTTCATCTCCATTTGCCACATTTGTCCACACTCCCCACCAAGCTCAGAGCTAACACAGCATCCAGACTGAAATGTACTAGGAACTGGTAGTAAATAATTGGTAATAAATCCAAGCATCACACACGGGTGGATCTGTGGGGCCAGGCGTGCAGCCCGCACTCCCCTGGCAGCTACCAAAGCAGGAGATGAGGGACAGAGGACCAGAGCCACTTCTGATGGGACACCCTACACTAGAAAGCACCAGGCTGGTTTCTCTGGTCCAAAAGAACATTTTTCAGTGCAGGAGAAAAGGGAGAAAGAGCTGGTCCCTCCACCGTCAGGATACGGGAAATAGATTCATATCCCTGCCTGGAAGCCCATAAAGACATCAGTCTCAGGTGCCCCAGCAGCAGCTTTGCCTGCCCCGGGGGCAGGAGCTCTCTCTCGACTTAACTAGCCGTGAAACTTACTAAAAGTCCTTGGGTTTGTCCCAAAAAAACGGAACAAAGAACAGTACTGAAACCTCGGGATTTTTTTTCCCGACGCAGAAATCCTGCTCTCCAGTCAGTGCCGAGGCCTCTCTCTTCAAAGTTTCTGTCTAGCTTGGCTCCACCAGCAGAAACCAGCCGGACTGGGAGCCATTGCAGGGGTTTAACCATCCGGGGTGTGACTTTCAGATGCACCAGCCCCAAACACCCCGACTTCCAACATCCCCCAAAAACGAGACCTGCTGCCAGGGCTCTCTAAAGTCAAGGGCAGCAACGCGCTCCCCACAAATCAGCGCAGGGTGGGAGGCGGGTGCCTGTTTTTGGCTTTTTTTGACCCCAAAAAATCTTCCACACGTAGCTACCCCAAAGCCACAGGTGCNCGGGAAGCGGCACTAGGAGTGGGAAGCGGGACCCAGCACAGGGGGTGGGAAGCGGGACCAGGAACAGGTACTGACAATGGAAACTAGCGCTGGGAATGGGAACTGGCACTGGGAACCGGGACCGGGGACCGGGAATGGGAAACGGGAACGGTAACCGGCACCAGGAATCGGTACAGGAACTGGGACCGAGAAGCGGCTCTGGCAATGAGAACTGGCAATGAGAACTAGCACTGGGAATGGGAACTGGGGCCAGCACTGGTAACGAGAGCTGGTACCAGGAATGGGAACCGTAATCGTCAATGGGAATGGGAACTGGTAGCAGGGACTGGAACTGGAAATGGGAACCAGCACTGCTAGGAACTGGATCATTACTGGGAACTGAGACTGTGGGGTAGTTGGAAATAAGAACAGCAACAAGGGGTTAGCACTGGTCCGGGATCTGGGACTGGGACTGGACACCAGTCTGGTGAACTGGGAACCCCACTGGGAACCAGGATTTGTGACTGGCATTGCTCAGGCACCAAGACCTGAGATGATCTGGGACATGGGCCTGTCAGCAGGAACCGGGGCTGGCAACACCCAGATGGGGAACTGGGGCAGGGACCTGGGGCAGCCCAGGCCACAGGACCACCAGCTGGGTACTGGGAACTGTGCCCTATGCTAGATGATATGATCCTGCTCTGGCAGAGGGGGTGGACTCGAAGATCTCCAAGGTCCCTTCCAAGCCCTAACACCCTGTGATACCTGTGAACTGGGACCAGCACCTGGATCAGCTGGGCACTGGTACCAGCCACTAGGACCTCCCAGCAACTGGCACTTCGACCAGCACTGGGACCATCATTGCCTGGACACTGAAGGGAATCACGGAATCATAGTTTAAGTTGGAGACCTTTGAATCCAGCTGTTAACCCAGCACTGCCAGGTCACCACTATGTCATGTCTCGAAGCACCACATCTCCATGTCTTTTAAATACCTCCAGGGATGGAGACTCCCATCACTGCCCTGTGCAGCCCGGGACAAGATCGCACTGGCTCTGCCTGCATTAGGACTTCACCCATGATAGGTGCTGGTGAGAGCTGATCAGGGTTTGCCAGATTTGGTTGCAAGAGATCATGTCCCAGTCAGGAATGGTATGGGGCTGGCTCACAGGGGTTGAAGGAGACATGCTATCCAGCCCAAGACCAAAGTTATTTCCCTTTCCTGTTTTGCGAGAGGGAAACTGAGGCATTAGGCAGGGATTAAATACTGTGCAGACACTTAGTGCCCCTGCATATCCATGGAGGTGAACAACCAATGGGTGTCATGGGGCTGGTGATAGGGCTGAGGTTGCCTGACTGGCTTTGCCCCCATGGTGGAAAATGTGCACTCTCAGCCCACAAATACACATCCAAGAGGGGAAAAATAAATATGACCCATTCAAAAGTGCATCCCCCATGGCAGGAAGGAGGCACTGGGGTTTTACAGGCCCTCTGCCACTGAAAGCTCTGATCTGTTGCTCTGAATTGACACACAAGTTTTATTGTCAGTATTTGGAATTTATCATAAATTAGGCTAAAGAGAGGTGGCAAGGAACGCATGAAAGGAAACAGTTGTAAGTGATAAGAATAAACTTTCCACATTCAAAATTATGGGTGATCAGACTCTTTCACACAACGAAAAAAGAAACAGGGCTAAGGGTTCGCAGCTGCCTGCCAGCAACAGAGTGAATGCTTAAGGACATCTGCTTGCCACATTTGTGGTAATGCAATGAAATTCCAGGGATAAAATTAGAAAGGAGGCTGTGCTGGGAGCAGCATTGGCCTGGCATGAGCTCCTGTTCCCACCAAGGTGTCACCTGCAGCTGTATGTGGTCATCACAAATCACATGGGTGATTCACCACCTCCTGGGCTGGCCACTTCCTTGAGATTCTTATTAACTGCAACCCTTCTGGCCTTTTCATATTAAGGTCCTGAAAATTTTATGATAATTTCTTTACTTGCTGAATTCATGCAGTTTCTGTATTAAAATATTTTAATTATTAGTTTAAGGAATAGGAAAGCCAAAGATCTGTAGTTCCACAAATGCTTTCCTTGGCAGCAAAAGCCATTTTCTAATGTTTTCCTCCTCTTTGCTTGTTTTCCTCTCTCCCTCACAAATCTTTGGGATGCTGTGATGTGGTTGTGCTGAAAATCAAGTCAGTGTAAGAGTCCTGTTTCAGATACAGAATCATAGAATGGTTTGAGTTGGAAGGGACCTTTAATGGTCATCTAATCCACACCCCCTGCAGGGAGCAGGGACATCTGCAACTAGAGCAGGTTGCTCAGAGCCCTGACCAACCTCACCTGGAATGGTTCCAGGGATGGGGCATCGACCACCTGTCTGGGCAACCTGGGACAGGGTCTCACCACCCTCACTGGAAAAAATGCCTTCCTGCTCTCTAATCTAAATCTCCCCTCCTTCAGTTTAAAACCATCGCCCCTTGTCCTGTTGCAACAGGCCCTGCTAAAAAAATTCCCATCTTTCTTATAGCCCCCTTTTATGTACTCTCCCGTCATCAAAATCAGCTAGGAATATAAACCTAAAACTCACAGGGTTTTAAGACCCCATATTTAGGACCCTATATTATGTCTGGAGCATGGCCATGCACTGTGCTGAACCATTGCCCCAAGCACAGTGGAAACTCCAGCAGTGTCTGGAAAAGA
>VWZY01007056.1:406103-429080 GCA_013399075.1 Chloroceryle aenea
ACAACTACCTGAAGGGAAGTTGTAGTCAGGTGGGGGCCGGGCTCTTATCCCAGGCAACTGGTGAGAGGGCATGGCCTGAAGCTGTGCTGGGTGAGGTTTAGGTTGGATCTTAGGAAGCACTTCCTCATAGAAGGGGTGATTAGACACTGGAATGGACTGCCTAGGGAGGTGGTGGAGTCACCATCTCTGGAGGTGTTTAAGGAAAGGTTGGATGCTGCACTTAGTGTCATGAATTAGTTGATGTTGCGTTGTTAAGTCATAGGCTGGACTCGATGATCTCAGAGGTCTTTTCCAGCCTCAGTAATTCTCTGATTCTGTGTGGGCATCCCAGATACTTTCATTGCTCATGCAGGCAGATCATTGTTTGAGGTTTTGTCACCTCTCTTGGCAGATAGTCCAGTAGCTGCATATCCTTTTTGTTAATACTTCAGTTTCATTTTCCATTTGAACTTCATCAGCATCTTCCTGCAGCTGTTAGACTTTACAATATTCTTCACCTCTAATCGAACAGCTCCCTAACATCATGCATCTCCACCCTTTCCATTCTCCTCTACCATGCACTACCATGGACCAGCTAAGGCAGGAAAATCAGTGAGTAAACGGAGCGGTATGACCTGGAGTCACTGGCAGCCAGCAAATTCACACTTTGTGGCTTACTGTATGTCCTTCCACAGGAGAGCAACATGACCATGGCATCCTGGTCTTTAGTAATTGCAGAAGAGATGTTTCCTCACAAAGATCCATATCATAACCTTTCTTTATGAAAAGGCTCATTTTTTTCTGTTTCTACATAAAATGTAAGGTGGAAACCATAAGCCCTGATGAAACCCACTCTCTGCCTTGCTGCCCTGGTGAATGCATCAGCTGTGGTTCAGGATGTGCCCGTGCTGTGATCTGCACAGTGTCCGTCTGGCAATCAGCTTGTGCTAATTGATAACTCTGCTGGGAAATCCATACCATTAAATTCTGCACTTAATTGTCTGTATCAGTGCTTACTTCTGCACAGTCACAAATCTGGTAGCTTTTTAACGGGCCAGCTGCTATTAAGGAAGACAAAACTCAAACAGCAAGAGGTTTGCTTGAAGAGGAATGAAAACGAGACATCGGAGCTTATACTGGAGGAGAGAATTAATGTTGGAGCTGAGATAAGAGTGAGAGCTGTGACCCAGAGAGATGCTAAGAAATTGGACTTGCCCTGAAAAGCTAGCAAGGTGAATCAGCAGAGGAAAGGTTACCCATGACTATATCTACAGAAAGTAACTCAGTTATAACAAATCAAGCTCTGGAAGCAAGGGACTGCTTGAGCATTTACTGTTCTCCTCTTTCCTGAGTCACAGACTCATAGATCATCTAGTTGCAACCTCGCTGCCATGGGCAGGGACACCTGCCACTAGATCAGTTTGCTAAAAGTCCCATCCAAACTGGTCTTGAGCATTTCCAGCAATGGGGCATTCACAGCTTCTCTGGGCAACCTGGTGTCTCACCATCCTTACAGTAAAAAATTTCTTCTGTATATCTAATCTAAACCTTATCTTCTTTTAGTTTAAACCTGTTACCCATTGTCCTATCACTACAGTCCCTCCCCAGATTTCCTGTAGGCCCCCTTTAAGTACTGAAAAGGCTTCCCTGACTCCTTTTCCTTGGGGGAGATACCAGGTGATACAAGTGTGGAAAACAGGGCTTAAGTCTCTTGGCCGTCCGAACAGACTTCTGGTCATCAGCACAGAATTAGAGGAGAGCTGGGCTCACTTTAACAGCTTTCCTACCCAGCATCGGTCTGATCTCTTATGCGCTACTTGCTTGCTTATGAGTACGTGACTTCAGAGGAAAATGCCCAAGAGCTGAAAAGGGCAGGGGGGTTGGACTAGATGATCTTTCGAGGTCACTTCCAGCCCTTAATGATTCTATGATGGTGCTACAAAACCTGTTCTAAGGATGTGCTGCAATATCAAACTTAAATGTGCCAGACCAGCCCTGCATAACTTTGGGACAATCTGCACTTAAAGAGATGAGGTTGGGGCAAGTGTCCTGGATAAACTCCATCTGGGTTTGCAGCTGGGTGGCTGAACAGCTAAACTGCTGTGCAGAAGAGAGAAATACCACCTAAAGGGCAGCTTGGAGGATGGAGATATGTGCACTTCCCACCCTCTTAGTCCACCGTAATTCCTTCTGAGCTTCAGGAGCTGAGTGTGACGTGGCTTCTCTATTCCTGGGCTTTCAAAGAGCCTGAATCCATCTTCCCAACAGAGCAGAGAAACCCTTCAAGTTTTCAAGTCTTTCAGATATAAGCTGATGGACCTAGGAACAGCAGAGAACTGAGTAACAGCCAGTGGTAAACCTCCACCTTACCTGTCATCCATCCTTTTGCTGGACTGATATAGAAAGCAAGGAGATAACTCCCAGGACCATGTTCCTCCTCAACTGAAAAGAACAAAATCTTTCCTGGAATCCTAATGTAACACCAGGAATAATGAAATAATGACCTATAGGTCCTGCCCTCTGTCAAAGCCACAAGATATCAGCACAAAGGTGCTGGCCAAGAAAAACACTTGCCAGGGTTCTCATGGCACAAGCAGCACTGGAGCTCTTGGAAGTCTATACTGTCTCCTGGCCACAAGCCTTCTAGGACTTTGGACATCATTCAGCCATGACCACCCAGCAGGAGGTCATGCTTTGGCAGAGATGCACCTCTGCTTTGAAGCAGACAATATTATAGGAGTTCAATGACCTTGTTTTTTCCATGGTGTTTTCCACAGTGTGAAATAAGACAGTTTTTAAACAAAGTAGGTTGCCAGCAATACCACGTTCCGTGGAGCAGAAATGAAGAAAAGGAGGAAATGGCACCACTGGTCTCTCAGCTGCTTTTTATTTATGACAGGTCAGAAACTGCCTTAGCAAATGCTAACTCCAAATGGTCCTGCCAAGAGGTTTTTATTCAATTTTCCTGCTGATTTTCTTCTTCGCCCCAGAGATTAAAAAAAGTATTTAGTTGTGGGGGTTTTTTCCCCTTCTGTCACCTTCTTTGCCTTCAGCTTCCAGTAGAGAGACATCTGAAGATCTGAAGCTCCCATTTTCTGCAGCTCCCAAGAGCATACAGAGAGCCAGGCAAGGCAGAGCTGCACATCAAGGCTCTTCCACATGACTCCTCTTGCAGATAAGCAGCTTGTGCTATTATGACAAATTCTAATCTTGGCTTCACAAGCCTAAATCAAACACTAGGATCGGTGGAACAGTTTTGGATTTACACCAGTGTAACCGAGACTGAGGTTTTTTTGCTTACTGCTTCCCTCTTCTCCCAGTCATTCTCTCTGTGCAAACTGGTGGCTGGTTTCTGAAGGACTCGGACAAAGGCAGGATTTGCTTTTCCTAAGCAAATCTTAGAAAACTCTGCTGTGTTTTCAGTATCTCCCTGTTTCCCAGTCACCTAACAATACTGACTGTTCATAATGTGTAGATACATCAAAGCACCTCCTGGTTCCTGTGTCAGAAGAGACTCTGTCCTTCCAGATGGTGATCCTCAGATGTCACTTTTGAACTGTTCTCCTTGACTTTTGGGGTGGCCAACTATGGAGAAGAGAAGCAGGTAAATGTTGGACCTCATGGGAATACCCTTGACCAAGTCCTTGCTACCACATATGTAGAGCAAAGCTCCCAGAAGAAAACAAAGACTCATATGATTCCCTATGAGTCAAGACTGTAAGATGAGTAGCCAGTGTATCTGAAAGGACAAATTTCCCCAGGGATTTACTTCTTGTGTGCAAGGTATTTCTGACTGATCTACCTCAAACACCCACCAGGACCTCTGGCTTGGTCCCTCACATACATTGCATTTCAAGGAAACAGAGGTTTCAGAGGGGCCAAGGATTAATTGCCATGGTGGCCATGTGTCCCAACAGTCCCTTCACCCCCCTGCACCAGGAACCATGCAACCATGTTTCCATCACTCTCACCCCATGAGAACTTGTCATCTGGGAATTTCCCCATCGATTCCAAGACAGGAATTTTCACACTACAACCTACTCTCCATCTTCAAGTAACATCCTAATACCCTAGAGGGTATGTCTTGGAGGCTGCTACATCCTGCTTATCAGCCTTACCTTGACCCCAACATGCACAGCAACTCCAGCACTTCTGCTGACTCCTGCACTTGGTGAGGAAGCCAACTCCAACCACTGCTCCCAGACTCTGTCCAGTTACAGAGCTCAGGGAAGTTGCCTGAGTATCAGAGGGGTCACCTCTACATCTCAGCTTCATCTGGGCTTAGCTTCAAACACTAGGCAAGCATAAAACCATTAGCGCAATCAAGATTTATTTGCTGCAGTACAGACTGGCTAGAAAGGTGGAGCTGAGGGTGTGGGAAAAAATGACAGCCATGTAATTCTTCACCTAAACTCCAGCAGCAAGGCACAGCTCAGCATCCTTGTCTAACCCTTGAACCATAATTCAGCTGCTGTATTTGGGAGTCCACGAGAGCCTTGACTTGAGTACGGCCTCTCAATGCACGCTCAGAAATCATCCTCTTCTCTTGCTGTGTCTAGCGATTGGCTTCTGCCCCTTTCTCTTCTGAAAGTTTTATATCTTAGGGGAAAACACTGTACTGTAGCCAAAATGAGCGTCTAGGAGAAGAAGATGTTCCCAAATGTACTGTTTTTCAAAGAGATCTTTGACACCAGTAGCTGTCAAGTTATGAAATGGACTCAGCCACCATTTTAAAAGCTCTGGATACACCATTTTATCACATACTGGGAAAAGCAGGAATTGTCCTGCACTGCTGATAAGACTGCTGGTTACCACCTGCAATATGCAGACACTCCCATCACACACCACTAATACAGACGATGATGATACCAAAGGCATCTCACATGCCCTAATTCCCCTCTCATTCACAGTTTTGGAAAACAAGGGTGTCTCAGTCAGAAATCTTGAGGAGAACACGACACTAATTTGAAATGCTCTGTGTAGACCATACACACTTGGGCATTGCACACATGGTGATGAGATCCCCTATATTGTCAGAGGCCTCCTGGGAAGGCTTCTCCTCCAACTGCAAAACTAGGATATGCCCAAGGCCCACCTAAGCTTCAGAAAACCCCACTGAGTTAGTTATGCTTTTTTTCTTAAAACCTCATTTACTTAGCCCTTCAGATAGTTTTCCCCCCTCTTTTGCACAACACAACTGCATTAGTCTAGTAAATGAATAACAATACAGTTTCTGAGCAGACCTGTGGTGCTGCCAAGAAGCTGTTTCCTCATTAAACCCGTGTCCTCTCTACTTCCACTGACACAAGGATGCGTTTCTTGTCTGCTGGGAAGTGCACACAAGTTGAAAATTTTGACTTTTTCTTTTCTGTTTTGAATTCTCAGTGGTTTCTTGAAAGGAGTCAGTGTTGTGCACTCTGTGGGAAGAGCAACAGAGAAGGAACCAGGAACCCTCTGATCCTGCAAAAAGCCAATTATTAATTTGTCTTTCAGAGAAAAAATATATCCAGCTCACAGTTAGCATTTTCTGTTTCGCAATGTGAAAGGAAAAGCAGTTCCTCCAATTCTCTGCTGGCTCCTGCTGTAATTACGCCTCTTCTCATTAACAAAGTGCTGCCAGACCTGGCTGGGATTTGGAGAGGAGATCTAGGGAAAAGACAGGTGTTGCAAGAAATGGCAAGGCTGATTCACAGCTTGGCTATTTTCCCTCTGAATCAGCAGGAAAATAATTAATATCCCAGGCTGGAAATTGGGGACAGAAGCCAGCTAGGTAATTATACATCCCTCCTTACAATCCTGAGGTCCTCCTTATTTTTCAGTAACTCAAATAATCTCATTTGCCAGTTGCAAAGAAAGGTCTGTATTAATTAGCAAACAAGTGCATTTTGTGAAGCATTTGGTAAGGAAAAGCAAAGACATAATGATAAGATTTGCCTTAAATTCTCACTGCAGTCTCTTGTTTAATCTCTGTTTAATCCAGCCTAAATACAGCCCTGGATCTTGTCATGGTGCTTTCAGTGGACCTCAGGTGGTCTGGTCTGTGGAAAGAGATATTTGCTACTGCATGGGGCCAGTAGGATGGGCTTTGGATGCCTGACCCAGGAGCTTTATCCTACAGGAGCTTTTGGTCTTGCTCAGAGGGGGTCCAGGGGGATGGCACTGTCTTGCATGGGCATCCCTGTGTTTTAAAGTGGAAAAAGAGAGAAGAACCAAACCCAGCAGTGGTCATATAGCACAAAATGGGACATCACAGGGAAGATGGAGCATCATGCTGGCCCTAACTGTCTTTCCCTGTCACCCTATTAGCAAGGGGAAAGAGGGTCACCCCCAGGCACCCCTGTGCTTTTGGGTACAGCTCCCACTGCCACAGCACCACTGTGTGACAATTTTTATCTGGGGAGGCAGTTGAGTTAATCAGTGAAACAGCTCAGGCAGGGACATGGATGCATTGTCCCTTCTTTTGGGCACCTGAATCAAGGATGTGTTTGGTATTGTCAAATCTGGGCTTGCTGGGACAAATCCCACACACTCATATCTGTGTCAGCACAAGTGATTGCAGAAGTCACATCGGCCACTTGTGAAGAATCAGCTGGGCTACTTCTCATTAACCAAGTCAAGAAAAAAAAACAAAAACAAAACCAAACCAACCAACCAACCAAAAAAAAAAAAAACCACAACAAAAAAATAAGGCCTTTAATGCAAGCACAGTAGGGTTTTACTGTTCACAGTGACATGGACCATACCTTCACAGCTCAGATAGATAGATGTTTCTTTCCGAGACCAATGCATGAAATGTACAACTACTGGCATACCTTAACGATTAATACTGGAGACTCCTGCTCTCCCTAAATTTTCACTTATGTATTCAAGCTGCAGGAGCCATCTCTGATATTATCACACTGTATATATAGGTACAGATATTAACATATAGCTCTCTAAGGAGAAATAGCCAAGCTGGCCATGGATTCAGACAGGAAAACACCAGGGGTTTATTAGAAATCCAAGGCTGTAAAGGGATGTTCTCCTCCACCTCCAGCCTTCCCACCTGAGGATATTTCTGCTCCAGATACTCGTCACCACCCTTGCTGGAGGTAATTGGCTCCAGCTCACTTTCTAGCACTGTTAAATCTACTTACAGCAAGAATGTCCAGGTTCTTCTGTTGTTTTGTCCTGAGTAGTATTTAAACACAGATTTACCCTAAAGCCTGATCCATTCCAAGATGATATTGTGGGTTTGGGCTGGGGTCGTTGCTGCGATGGTTGTACAAACCTGATGTGGGGCTGCTGATGTTCATTATGATGCTGAACTGTCTTCTACACTTGGGTCACAACTATCCCCTGCATGCTGGGGGCTGAGTGTCTGGAAACTGCCTGATGGAAAAGGACCTAGGAGGCCCAGCTGAAGATGAGCCAGCATTTGCCCAGGTGGCCAAGAAGGCCACCAGCGTGCTGGCTTGGAGCAGCACTAGTGTGGCCAGCAGGACTAGGGAAGGGATCATCCCCCTGCACTCAGCACTTGTGGGGCTGCACCTCAAATCCTGGGTTAAGTTTTGGGTCCCTCACTCCAAGNAGGTTTGTCAAGGCCTGTTCCAGGCTGCCCAGGGCAGTGGTGAGTCCCCATCCCAAGAGGGATCTAAAAGCTGTGTATATGGGGCGCTGAGGGACACGGTTTAGTGGTGAACTTATCAGCACTGGGTTAACAGTTGGACCCAATCTTAAAAGGTGTCTTCTGATCAAAATGATTCTATGACTCTGTGCTTATTGGAGAGGAAGGGGTCTGCTGGAATGTAACATGGATCATTGTATTGGAAAAATGGTTTTTACTCCATCCTGAACTCCATCATGTGATAGGAGCATATGGGTAAACCCACAGATGTCCTGGGTGTTACTGAAGAGACACAACTGCTCTGGAGGGGCCTTTGTGAGTGCATCGGCTGCAAAGCAAATTGACAGCAAACTGTCAAATTCAGGGGGAGGTGGCAGAGAGATCTTCATCAGAAACAAGCCCATGATGTTAATCAGCCCCTCCTGCTTCAATTAATGTCAGCAGCAAGAAAACGCTGCTGCTGTTTGTTTGCTTTTCAGATAATCTGTATAAAAATAACCCTCCTGTAACAGCTTTGCTTCAATGCTGTTGCTCACAGGTTTGTTGATGGTTTTCATCTTGTAACTAGCACTTAATCTTGTTTTCATTCCAGCCAAGGTGAAATGTTAAAAACAAGATTAAAGAAAAAAAAAACCCAAAGAAACAGAAGAAGAAAAAAACAAAACAAAACCCCCAACAACAAAAAAACAACCACCACCAAAAAAAAAAAATCAAAATCAAACCAAAAAACTTGGAGGATGCCAAAGGAACAAAATCCTCTTAAGCCATGACTCACAAGCGCCTGGACAGGTTTGCCTCTGTGTGGAGCGGATTTGGCTGCTGTTCATTGCTTCTCTTACCCGAGAAGTTGGACTTGTCACCATCTTCTACAATACTGCAATCTTCTAACAAATTTACTCTGTTCTGCTGTTTGGCAGTGAGTCAACTCACCAGCTATGAGGAAAAAGCCATGCTAAGGTCTGGCATCAACATAAATCATTGCAGCTCTGATGCTCGGCCAGGCAATAAATATTAGGGGTTTGACATCCATTTACATCAGCAGAGCAGCTCAATTAATTCCATTTCTGTGGGATCATGTGAGCTGCTGTTCATTAGCATTCACCTACCTGGTGTCGGCGATGACAAACCACTGAGTCAGAGCCCTCAAGGTGCTGCTGGGTGCTGTGCTGTGGGTGCATGGTCCACAGGAGCTGCACACGCCAAGCTCCATCTCACCCCCGTGCTGGCTCTGCACGCTGTCCATGTCATTAGTTACTGCTAATTTCATTAAGTCAGCCTGTGCCTCTTGCATGCAAATTACAAAGTCAGTCTCAGTGAATGAGATTAATGAGGCTGGATCTTTTTCAGTGGCTATTTGGACTGTCGTAGCAGCTGGAAGATGTCATGTACTGAGACTCCTGGGTGTTGCATGTGAAAAAGGTGAGATACTCACCTTGAATTTGGGAGCCAGGATGCTGAATTAACTGTATCGATTGCAAAATAAGCCTAAGTTTAAGTCCATGTAGTTTCTGCTTGTATTTGGGGATGTTTTATCCATCACACATGGTACTCCAATTTTCTGGTTGGGAGGAGGCCTTTGACAGAACCCCAGTGTTTTATCCCCAGGGAAATTTCAGAGCATTATTCAGTTTTAGGCTAGCCCTGAGCTCAAAATGCAAAGCTGGATTTCACCCAGCCCAGCACGCAGGTGATGCCTGCCTGTGGACTTCAGATGCACCTCTGTGTGAGCACTGCCAAGGGGAGATGGCACTGGTTCCCATGACATTTACACCACTGACTGAGGTCTCCTTCCCTGTGGTATGGCCCCAGAATATTTAGTTCAAGGTTGCACCTGCAGAGAGACAGCTGCAACAGACATAAGCAGGAAAAAATGGTGTCTCTGAGAAAGGCCTGTGAGAAGTGCCAGATGTGGGGGAAATACCTGAGGTCACTACCTGATGCTGGCTGCTGGAGTGTGATGAGACTTTCTGTGTAAGTGCCTACTGGTCCATGATTTCTGCCTGGAGAGGTTCTGCCCTGCAGTGATTATCCTTCTCTCTCACTGAAAGAAACAGAATCATAAAATCATGATGGTTGGAAGAGACACTTAAAGTCATGAAGTCCAACTATTAATGCAGCACTGATAGGTCACCAGTAAACCATATCCCTCAGTACCCCATCTACACAGCTTTTAAATTCCTCCAGGGATGGGGACTCCACTACTGCCTTAGGCAGCCTGGGACAGCCCTTGACAACCCCTTGGGGGAAGAAATTTTTTCTAATGTCCAACCTAAACCTTCCCTGGCACAACTTGAGGCCATTTCCATCCTTACTTGGGAGAATGGCCTGACCCCCCAACTTGACTCCAACCTCCTTTCAGGGAGTTGTCAAGAGTGAGGAGGTCTCCCCTGAGCCTCATTTTCTCCAGGCTGAACATCATCAGGTCCCTCAGACGCTTCTTACAAGACTTGTGCTCTAGATCCTTGGATGAGGCAAACTGCGTGCACAGCGCTGATGGCACGTTCATCTGAGTCCTGCCTTTCCCACCCATGTTAAGCATGTGAATTCCCTTCTAACTGGTGTGTGCTGGGGAAGGCCTTTGAAGGTGAGAAGATCCTGCACTGTTTGCAGACAGCACTACACCTTTAAGCAAGATCCAGTGCCCAAAGGACACAAGATAACAAAGACTGGAGAACCGCAAAGCCTTGCACTGGATTTCCAAATGAGCATAATATCTCCCTTCATTGGAAAAGGTTTCTGTGTGTTCTATGGCTGCAGACAAGCAGCCAAGATGACCAAGCTTTGTGCTACCACCACAGAAGCTCTGACCATCATAGCTGCAGGCAGGCAGCTTCCTTGGCAATGCGGGTCACACAAATTCTGCTTTTCTATTCGAGCACCCACCAGCCAAGACATACGGCCTCTCATCTTCTGAGCAGCATCAGGATGAACTGGCCAGCCCTGTGCAACACAAAAGTCAAGAAACACCCAGGAAAAGCTGTATTTAAACCAAAAATTCTTTAATAATTTGAACTATAAAGACACAAATTAGTGCTTGACTGCAGCATGAATAACAAAGAAATACATTAAATATTTCAAAGCTAGTGTGCTTTGCAAAACAAGTTATGCAGATACATATAAGCCTAATATTAGTTACCAGCTGGTTTGGTATGAAGAATCAGTTCAGTATATCAAAGTTGTCAACAAATGTTGCTCAACGTAGCTGTGTTTTACAAGTCAACATCCATCACAGTGTCGTTATCTATCTGCAACAATATACTGAATTTCAGGAAAAAAACCCACACGTTAGGACTAATAGTGTCAATGTTAGAAATCTGGTCACATAATGTAGGGAGGGTATTTCATGTCCACTACAGGTGGACAGGTGTTATTTGCTAAGACAATAAACATCATCAGTGCATTCAGCTGAGTTTAATAGTCAACATCAATTTGGAAGATCAAGAGGAAAAAAAAAAGTTCATTTTCAGTTTAAAGAGTAACCACTGCTTCTGCTGCTTGATACTCACTCTTCCCAAATCCAGCATGCAATAGCATACACAACCAAAATTCTTCTGCAGTGACCAACCAAGACTTTCATTTAACAAACATTTTGGTATGTCATTTGCTATGAGCACGTGTAAAAGCCCATTTCTATTTGACAATGGCTTTGGAGAAACATCTATATGTTCCAGAGCTTTGGAGAAAGAAGGATGCATCTGAGATGGTGCTTACAGCTATTCCTGTGGACAAATACTCAAATACAATTATCTCTGCATTTTCAAAATCTCAACAGTCTTCCCTAAACATCAGGCAGATTCAACTCCTGTGAAATATGTGCAAAAAAAGTGTGCAGGCACTGGTTTAGGGTCTTGCATTAGCTGGATTCTAAACTCTTCTTACATCTATAACTACATGCTTAAACAAGTCTAAACGCTTTCAACAAGTAAAAAGGGAGCGTTCTGAAGTAAGAGGTTCAGACCTCAACCTGCATCCCAAAGTTGTACGGATGAATCCCCATATCCCCAGTCCTGCCTGGAGCATGTTAGGAAGTTCCAGTCACAGGGCTCTGCATAAAGCACTTGATTGACATCTGCGCCCCTCACACTGCCTGTCACTGAACTACACTCACTAAAATAAACACCAGCTGTGGGGCTAAATCCCTCAACCAGCTTTCAACATCTGAAAAGACTCAACAGCACCAGGGACATTGGGTAGTCAGGCTCAGGTGTGAGCCAAGCAGAGGCAGCCATGTGCTGGATAACTACACTTCGGTAAAGCAACACAAAACAGTGCTGTGACTCCTGCAGTAGGAGAATTTTTAACAAAAAGCAAACCGTCCTCCCACCTACCAAGGCCACTGTAGAATTATTAGAATTATTATGGTTGGAAAGGACCTCTAGGATTGTCAAGTCCAACCTTCATCCCAACGTATCCCTAACCACTACACAATAACCTCAAGTGCTGCATCTACTCGTTCTTTAAACACCTCCAGGGATGGTGACTCTACCACCTCCCTGGGCAGCCTGTTTCATTGCCCAACCACTCTCTTAGTAAACAATTTCTAATATCCAATTTAAAACTCCCCTGATGTAACTTGAGGCCATTTTCTCTTTTCCTATCATCCTAGTATTTTGTGAGAAGAGACCAACATCAGCCTCACTACAACCTCCTTTCAGGGAGTTGTAGAGAGCAATAAGGTCTCCACTCAGCCTCCTCTTCTCTAGACTAAACAACCCCAGTTCCCTCAGCTGCTCTTTGCAAGACATATTTTCTAGACCTCTCACCAGCCTTGTTGCCTTTCTCAGGACCTGCTCCAGCACCTCAATGTCCTTCTTATACTATGGTGCCCAAAACTGGACACAGTACTCAAGATTTAGTCTCACAAATGCCGAGTACAGGGGCACAATCATCTCCCTACTCCTGCTGGTCACACCGTTTCTGATCCAGGCCAGGATGTCATTGGCCTTCTTGACCCCTGGGCACACTCCTGGCTCATGTTCAGCCTGCTACCAACCAACACCCCCAGGTCCTTTTCCAACAAGCAGCTTTCCAGATACTCTTCTCCAAGCCTGCAGCATTGCCTGGGGTTGTTGTGACCACAGTGCATGACCCAGCACTTGGCCTTGTTAAACCTCAACCCATTGACCTCAGCCCATCGCTCCATCCTGTCCAAATCCCTCGGCAGAGCTTCCCTACCCTCAAGCACATGGACACTCCCACTTAATTTCATGTCATCTGTAAATTTATCAAGGGTGCATTTGATCCTTGTCCAGTTCATTGATAAAGATATTAAACAAGATTGGTCTCAAAACTGAGCCCCGAGGGACAGCTATTGTGACTGGTCACCAACTGGATTTAACCCCAGTCACCACAACTCTCTGAGCTCATCCATCCAGCCAGTTTTTAACCCAGTGAAGAGTCCACCTGTCCAAGCCATGAGCTGCTGGCTTCTCCAGCAAAATGCTTTGGGAAATGGTGTCAAATGCCTTACTGAAGTCCAGGTAGACAACATCCACTGCTTTTCCCTCACCCACTAGGCAGGTCACCTGATCACAGAAGGAGATCACGTTGGTTCAACAGGGCTGGTCTTTCATGAACCCATGTTGGCTGGGCCTGATCCCCCTGTTGTCCTGCACATGCCTCATGATGACCCCCAAAACGAACTGTTCTATAATCTTTCCCTTCCTGCCTTTCTTGTAGATGGGTGTCACATCGGAAAGTCTCCAGTCATCCAGGACCTCCCGCATTAACCATTAATGATAAATGATGGAGAGAGGCTTGTCTTCTGGGCCCCAGGAGAAAACACAGCCTCAGCTCTCAGCAAAGAGTTGTGACAAAGAGATCAGGCACTTGGCAGTCATAGGCAGTCATGAGCAAAAGAAACTGAACAATGAAACTCAAAACCAATGTTAGTAGTTATACAGTATATTCTCTGTAGTTACGTTATGGACTCTCAAACAAAGCTGGCAGAGTACATTCTTGCTGGCTAAGAAATGTATTCAATTCATGTACAAAACAATCCGTGTCACGTTCCAGCCTCATAAAAAAGACAGCTGATAATCGACAATAAGCTGAATGTAACAGAGTCTACATCACCTCTCTGGTAAAGAGTGCAGAGTCAGCACGGAAAGTTAAATGTATAAACAGCGAAACATTCAAGCTTCTTACATAAGTATCTAAAGTGCAGTTATCAGGAGGGTGGTTGACGTAATACTATGGGATTCTGTGCTTAATCTGTTGTTATTCTCTTTCCAGGCAAGATTTCTTAATCTCCTTCTGGCTTTTGCTCCTCATGGTTAACAACAGCTCCATTGTTTATCCCTCTTCATACTCACAGTTAAAGAGGACTGTGTGGTTAAAGCTTCCCACTGCCTACTTATAAAGGGCAGATGGTGTTTCTTTAAAGTAAACCATTTTTACCTGAATGTGTCATTTTAAATAACAGGGCACATGTTCTGCCAAATTTAAGGTGTGCTCCTGGGTTCTGAGCCTACTGAAGAAAACAGCAGTCCTGCTTCCTTAGAGCTCGTCTTCCACTGAGAAATGTTATATTGAGTTGTTTCACCACCTGCTATCAAATGCCAAAAATACATCCATGGAGAGAAACAGGTTAAAAAGAAAAAAAGGCCCCAGTATTACCAAAATTCTTAAATGCAGACTAAACAAGGTGGTAGTAACTGTGAGAAACTCTCATGTCACTGTGAGAATTTTCTATTGGTAAGAGTTTCATGTGGAGGAGTTAGCTGAAAAAGTCATTCAGCTGCTTGAAACCAGGTGTTAGAAGCAAATGCACTACACAATCCAAAGAATCAACTGCATTTCAAATCACACAATTTCCCTTCAGACAAACAAGACAGTATGATATTAGATTAAAAGAGAATTAAGACTAATTATAAAACACATCTCTTCCAGAAACATGTAAAACAAGTTATACTGTTTGCATCTTAGCTTTAAATGTAACTTAACTGCAAAAAAGGTTTCACTTGGCCTGTCTGAATTAAAGTCCTCCTACTTGTATCTGTTTGTAAAGCAGACAGACTTCTGCAGGCAGATGAACAGCAGACTGAGCACAGCCTAAAAGTGACAGCCACGGAATGAGTTTACGGAAAGTGAGCAGAGTCAGCCGTGGATCACTACAATCCTGTTTGCCAGCCCCGAGGCTGCATGGCCTGTCAGGCTGCTCTAACATCTGCAGCTCCAGGCAGATAAAATTAAGGGCGCAGGTATTGTACAATACACAACAGAGGTAGATCGGCAAGTGGTAGACTGCATATTCCAATTCTGACCACGGGGTAGTCTGCTGAACACTTGTGGGTAGCACATCTTCCCTGTGTTACAAGAGAAAGCATTCAAATGAAGTCTGGAGATGTTAGTAGTCAACACTGTCTTCAAAACACGGTTAAGATCCCTCCTGACAGCAGATTTATGCTTCTCAAGTCTTATCTTTGCTTCTGGATAATACATGTCTTGCGCCGTATCCAAAAAATCTAGACTCCCAACATAAGGTATGGTGTTGATCTGTACTGGGAAGAGCAAATTTGATTTTTTCCCCTTATTTCCAAGGGAGAACGTTTCAGCTCACGGTCTGCAGAACTACTTGCTGCTGATCTGTGCCAAGCTGATGGTCATGAGATGGCAGATTTCCTGGTTCTTCATAGATGTTAGCGAATAAAAGAGTTTATTACCATCTAGTCTGTCCACCACATCCTACACGGTTCATATTAAATGATGCCTGCTACTTCCATAGCTCTCTTTAAAGAAGTTGCTGTCTGAATCCTACTCGAAGAATAGGATCAAAGATGACCCACCTTATAAGATGCATTGGCAGAAAAGTTTGGAATATGCCACTCTAAGGTTTGTAGAAGAAAAATCAGCATGTTGTACAAATGATACGAATGAAAGACTATTTAACAGACATTTAACACATTACAGGAGTAAGGATGTTCGTCTTCCCAGGCACTAGAAAAGGCAGTCTGAATTTCAGTGACACGCGGTGAAAACTGGCTTGCCATTTTCAGTATCGCTCACAAGATCAGTAAGGCAGTCAAACCAAAGCACCCATATTTTTAGATTATTTATGCTTAGGATACACACACATAAATTACATTCTTCAGGGTCTAACATAACCTGAAAGGAAGGCTGCTGGAAGGGTAGTAATGGTGTGCATGTTTTTGGTCCTTTGGAATGAAGCCAATCTGTGTAATGTTTTTAAAGATAAAAACTTCAGTGACCAGCAATATGCAAATGAAAAGCTAACAGGAGCATAAAATTAAACCAAGAGCTTTGACAACTTTTTAAAATCTGGACAATTTAATTCAACAAGATCTGAAAAAAACCCATACACTTCCTAATTGCAAATGCATAGGAGAATCCACAGATTTCTTTAAAATTTATGACTGTAGAGAAGTCTAATCAACAAGCAAGTGGCTTTTCCGCACACTTTCCTGCAATCACAGGGAAAACAGAGTCCCCAGATCCTCCAGTAACAGAGCTAAGGCCACTAAAATAAAGGTGGTGTTCATTTTCTTAAAAATACCACCATACCTAGCAGATGCCACAAGTGACTGCTGATGTCTCCTTGCTGCATTGCTCCTACTATGGGACTCTCTCCCAAACTTACAAACACACGTCAATGTACTAAGTAAGAAAATCGGATACAGCGTGCAGAAATGTGCTGGAGAGAGCCTGGAGGTGAATGGGCAGGCACTTATTTTTAAGCTACATTTTTAAAACAGCTCTCAAATCTCTTTACAAAAAAATATGTCGTCTGGATAATTGCAGACTCTTGATCCAAGACAGCATTTTCCTACCTCTGTGCTAGTTATTCCAATGTCTTTCAAGTCTGAAGATCACTCAAATTTCCCAACAGATGCTGACCTTGTCTATGGAACTGGAGCTGCCTGACTACCACTCTGTTTTAAAATTTTCACGTTGGAATCTCTATAGTGGTTTGCTGATTATAGGTTGAAATGCACTGCTATCAGCACGTGCTTAAACTCACTGCAGTCACTCAAGGTTAAGTATCTTTTTCTAGCCTTGAGTTTGGGTCTATTTGATCTCAAGAGTCCAGGGTCACTCACATAACAAAAGCCACAATTTTATGTGGAGATTCACATCAGTAGGAGCACTACTGATGGACGTGGAGGACGCAAACAGGAAAAAAAGACATTAAAGGGAAAAGACCAGTTTAGTCAGTGCTGATTGTACAATAGCAGGGACTCTCTGATCTGGGAGACAGCTTTATAGCTACATTACTGTGCCTTGCTGCTGTGGGCACTTTTTAAATCAATACAGAGGGGGATTTCCAATCAATTTGAACATTTCCCTTTCTTCCTTCATGGCAAAAAGAATAAATGCCTCAGAGCATCAAAAGTAGACAAAAATTGCATAGCATGGCAGCCAGGAGGCCCAAAGACAGACTCTGTTAGTCATCCCAAGATCTGAAGAGTCAAAACCACTGCCTCCAATATGAGGTATATTTTGAAAAAATGTGTTAGTTCAATGTTTTCTTTATGGATACCTGTTAACTTTCATCGGCTGGGTAGATAAAACTTGCAGAAACCAAAGAGTTTGTCCCTCTTAGTAGTGCCCAAAGTTTGGTTTTATAAAGGTGGTCAACTTTCCACGGAGTAACCATGCGATGGACAGATTAAGAACAAGCAATCAAAGTGCTGCCAATTATATTTTGGGGCATCCTCAACATCAATCATGTTTATTACCCTTTCTTCAGTACTTCTGAATAAGAAGATGCTTCTGAAAGTCAGACCAATATTTAAGACTTGAAAATAAGGGGAAGAGAGGACTTCAAAACTGAACTAGCACATGCCTAAGATGTTTGTCAATCTGTAGTGTGAATGGGACATGGGGAGTAAAAAAGTGGGGGAAAAAAAAAAAGGGAGGCATGTACATAATGATTATAAAAAAATTTAAAAAGTGTTTCTTGTGTTTATACAGTCACCCTGCAGTCTCCTGATGGATCACTGGTCAAACAAATTAGGAATTCAGCTTCCAGATGCAAACAAGAACGCCTATAATGCTTCACCATCTTAAGTGTCTTCTGCTGGCCACACCCTGGAATATACGCCACGATGCACTTTAGTAGTTGGAGAGAAAAGGGAAGCTTGGTACAAAATGAACTAAATGGCACAGGTATCCCAACCATTTTGCTTAAAATATAAACTGCAAAGGAGGCTGTGGAAAAGCAAGATAGAATAAGCCCTAAGTCAATCATTACATAATTCATTAATTGTATAAAAGTGCAAGATTAAAGTAGTTCAGGTTAAGCATTCAGTTCACTATAGGCCACACAAATGCTCAGCTTGGCCAACAATGGCCCATTTTTGTCATTCTAACTGAAATGAACTAAACTAATATTTTAACTAAACTAGTATTAGTTTAAACCACAGGAAGAACAACAACTGAAGGAAAAATGTATGCAATCCACTTCAAAAATGGTTAGTTTTCTGTGACCAGCACGAAACATTAGCTCAGTATCATCAGCTATACATTATATACATAAAAATATTGTGTCTTAATATTTTTTTAACAACTTAGAATAAAGCTATACTAAACATTATTTCCCTAGTGTGCCAACTCTTTGCTCTGTTCTGGCTGGTTGGCCGAGTAACACAGAAAAGTCTTTTTATAGCACTGGTACTTAATCCATAAGTCTGACACTTCAGCCACAGTCACTGTTGAATCGCTTTATTCGGCCAGGCTACGTGATCACTTGTGACTGCCTAGGTCGCAGTCAAAGCTTCTTGGGTGGCTCCACAAGAAGAACAGGCCATATTCCAAAAAGAAACTGTTAAAACAAACAAACAAGAAGGAAGAGGGGAATGATTTCCTGGAGTATTATGTCACTTGGAACAGAAACCAAACACTATTAACCATCATTTCAACTTCATTTCTTGGATACAAGTAGAAATCGAAGATGGTAACTTAAAGGGCATAATTAGTGAGTCCCAATGCAAGTTCAAAACACAAGGGATCTGAATGCTGCTGTGCACTAATGAACACAAAATCTTGCTTTCTTACCTTCACCTTTGGCCTGTGTTTCAAGAAAAGTGTCCTGGTGTATAAACTGAGGAAAAGGAGAAAAGCGTGCTTGAAGTTTCATGTATAAAACAGCATATAAAATAATAATGAGCTACTAATCCCAGTTTTATTTTCCAATTAGAAAAGAACTGCTTCTGTGATTGCAGAGCTACCCTTTCTGCCCAGATTTATTCAACACAGGAGACATTAGCCTGCAGTAAATTCCTTTGTGCTAGACTATGATTAGCAAACTAATCTACCCTATAACCTGTGTAGGGAGAAAGAGAAACCCAGGGAAGAGAATCCTCTCTCTGCGATGGAAAAGACTAAACAGGGACTAGAGCCTGTCATTTTGGAAGGATGAAATTAAATCAGTGTACCACAAAATACAGCAGATGTTAAAGGTGGGTGGGGAATCAACATAGCTTGATTCTCTACCTTATTTTTCTTCTTATACATGCTCTACCCTCAGCAGATGTTTTCCTGGGTAGACGCTCACTTTTTTAAGCAGACATAGGTGATGCCACTGTGGAGCTGAGAAACGAGGGAAACTACTGCAGGGAAAGCATGTAGTTCATTGGGGTAGGGCAGATGAATCAGGCATCTGCACATTCCCCAGGGGCTAGAGGATGCAAACCCAAATTACTTTCTCTGAGCAGCATGCTGGAAAAAACCTTGCCTATGCTATCCAAACTGTCTACATCTGCTTGGTATCCATAAGGAATTTCCTTCAAAAGATTATTTCAAGCTGTTCAGAGCAGCAGACAACCTGTCAGTCAAAATGGAACAGCTGTTTTCCACATACCCTGACATATTTTATATCTGCACACATATATATGCACACACACAGGTATATATAGATACACATCCATATATATGTATGTACATATATACACAGTATGTATGTATCTATGTATAAACTATCGGAATAGCTACTGGGAATGTACTGATCTGCCTTGAATTTTCTTTTCACTAGCTATTTTAACGCCTGCCAAGAAAGGACAATACTGTGTTAGGTGTAGAAAAACTGATACGGAACCAAGTTTTCACAGCTACACTGAATGTATCTGTTGAACACACATTCTCTTATGATTAAGGGGTAAAAAAGAATCGTTTCACTACAGAATGAACAAAACTACAGAAATTCTTTATATTCCAGCTTAAATTCTGGTTTTATTCCTGGTTCCACTAGGTGGCGATAAAGAGCAAGACAAGAGACAAGAGGCAGCTGTCTGCAGACTGGCAAACCTCAAACTCCTTTCAGTGTCCTTCTACAACGAACACCCTGCACTTCGGGGAACGCCTCTGCTCCAAACCTTTCAGCCATCGCCCTTCTGCTCTACAGCATGATACCTGATAGTTTTCAGAAGCGACAGTCAAAAAGACCAGTTATGCTTCTAAAATTAAGTATGTAAAAGTACTTCAGGACTGCTGCTCGAGAACAGAAAGTTAATATCGTATGGTTTTAAATTAATAAACTGCAAAACTATTTGACAGTGTAACTGCCACGAGGTTCAGATTTCTGAATTGCATTTTCCTGAGGAACAACAACTATTTCATGATTGATAATTACATTTTGAAGAATATAAATTACTTTTACATAACTTTTAGACTAGTTGCAAAGAGAAAAGAAAAACTCCCAACAATTTACTAAGAGGTCATTTGCCTGCTCTTCTGGCTGATCTATCAATTTGAAGTAGATGTGAACCTAGGAAAACTCCTAAGGCTATTTTATGAACACCCAGATTAGAAAACATTTTCTACCTTAGCAGGATATGAAGGTAAGAGCCCAGGCCCGTGAGGATATGCCACCACGCATGAAACTGTGTCACAGCTCCCACAACAGGAGGCATCTTCTCTCGTAGTGCTCTGTAAGAAAAAAACATTATGCCATGTTTGGTGGGGTTTTTTATAAGCTATGCAATCTCAGTTCACAGTGCTTGACTGTCAGATCACACGTCACTGTTTCCATATCTCAGGCATGTGCTTTATGAATGAGGGAGGCTTCACGTAGTCAGGCTTTCAGCAGGTGAGGAACAGCAGTTACACCCTATACTGCCAGTGCAGAAAGCTACTAGCAAACTGGCTTTTTTATACATTTGAAGAAAGCACACAGTTCTTCATCCAATATGTGATCAGTTACTTTTGGGACCAAAATGCACAGAATCCCAAAATGGCAGGGCCTGAAAGGGACCATAGGAGGTCGCCTTGTCCAACCCCAGCAGGGTCATCCAGAGCAGGCTGCCCAGGACCACATCCAAGTGGGTTTGGAATCTCTCCAGAGGAGGAGACTCCACAACCTCTCTGGAGAGCCTGATCCATGTTCTGGCACCCTCACAGGAAAGAAACTTCTCCTCCTGTTCAGATGGAAGCTCCTGGGTTCCAGTTTGTGCCCGCCGCCCCTGGTCCTGTTGCTGGGCACCACTGACAAGAATCCGGCCCCATCCTCTTGACCCCTGCCCTTTAGTTACTGATAAGCATTGAGAAGGTCCCTTCTCTGTCTTCTACTCTCTAGGCCAAACAGCCCCAGGGCTCCAGCCTTGTCTTGTAAGAAAGATGCTCCCATCTGTATTTCAGGGAATATATTTATGGAATCCCACAGTCCTAAATGATCTCTCCCATTTTCCTTCCCCAAACCCTTTGAACCCAAGATGAACTGCTGAGTTTAAGGTCTGAGATAAAAAAAGGGATCCATCGGGCATCACATGTGGCACTCACACCACCTATTTTCCAGCCCCATGGAAGCTTAGCTTGCCTTTCTCTGTTGTAGTCTAGAAGAGAGACAAAATGGGTGTTTAGTGAGGAAGCAATGAAAGGAGAGGGACTTGAAATAGTCTGCCAACATGCTTTGTATTTTGCACAGTTATGGGGTGTGAGCTACCTGGGAAGAGGCTATGGGATGGAGATAGGTAACGAAAGGGAAGGAACTACAATGCCCTGACTTCTGCTCAGTCAGCTTCTGCAGATAAAGTCTATTTTGGCTGATGGTGGAACTAGTGTTTGCATCTGCCTGTGTTCTTTTTCGACTTTCATTTCACATTCAGTCAAAACAAAAGAGGAGAAACTATGATTGCAGGTGTTAAGGGAGAATAATCTGCAGTTTCTGTAATACTTATTTACTGCTTGATGTTACAGTCTTCTGTACCCCTGACTAAATGCTAATCCCCGAGCTACTGCTTCATCTCCAGAGCTGCTCGGTGACAAATATGAACACAGAGCTCTGATTCAGGCAGCCTGGGAATGACATAGTGGAACACACAGACTGTCACCCTGGCACAGCCTCCAAGCCTTTGCATGGCAGAAAATATCAATGCTCAAGTTCAAAAGTGCATGGATCCAACCAGGGAAGTTGTGTGCTATAGATATTTTCACTGTTATGTTTTGGGTTTTTTTTAAATATGATCCAAATTTAATGGAAGGACAAAACCTGAATCAAAACACAATTGTAAATATTAAAATCAAAAAGAGGAGGTAGGTGGGTGATTCACAAGTTAGATCTTTAGAGAAAAATTTACAAGGAACTGGAATATGATTTTTTTCTAAAGGTTTGAGTTATAATACTACTTGGAGAAATCAAAGGCTCTGCAGACATCTGATTAAAGCTAGTAAAAAAGTGTATTAATTATTTTCCAGATTCATAACCAAACAAGTATTAGAGGAAATATGTTGACTTTTTTTTTCCCTTTTACAAAATGAGGATGGAAAAAAGTGCTTCAGCAGCTGGTGTCATCTTTGAGTCTGGGAACAAGTTCAGAAGCCCCATGAACCTGCAGTAGCTCAGGAGACTCGGTGGATTGGGGGTTACAATCTCACCAGTGATGTGATGCAGCTGCAAAAATCCACCCTGATGCCAATACTTGCAAATTCACTGTACACCCACCCACTCGTGTTAGCACATAAGTTTTCTATCCCATCTGTATCAAGCATTTCTGGGGATCAGGCATCATGCATTATACTCACTACACCTATACGTTTTTTTAAAGCTTCAGGAAAGTTTATCAGATAGTCAAGGGTAGATTTTCTGGATGCTGGCATCAACTTTTTCATCTTCTCCAGCTTATGGTGGAACAAAAGCATCAAAAATAACCCAAGAAAGGTGTCACGATGCAGCTGTCCAGTTTCAGAAGAATGCACATTAAGAGGACAACCTGTTGGACCAGAGGTCTTTCTCGCATGGACAAAATATCTAGCCATTCAATGAGATCACAGAATGCTTTGGGTTGGAAGGGACCATTCAAGGTCAACTGTACTAACTCTTCTGAAGGGAGCAGGGACACCTCTAACTAGAGCAGGCTGCCCAGAGCCCTCATCAACCTCACCTGGAATGATTCCAGGGACAGGGCATCTCCCACATCTCTGGGAAACCTGGGCAAGTG
>VWZY01007056.1:429187-440977 GCA_013399075.1 Chloroceryle aenea
GGAAGGGACCATTCAAGGTCAACTGTACTAACTCTTCTGAAGGGAGCAGGGACACCTCTAACTAGAGCAGGCTGCCCAGAGCCCTCATCAACCTCACCTGGAATGATTCCAGGGACAGGGCATCTCCCACATCTCTGGGAAACCTGGGCAAGTGTTTCATAACCCTCAGTGTTATGAAACATTTCTTCCTTCTCTCTAGTCTAAATCTCCCCTCTTTGAGATTAAAACATCACCCCTTGTCCTGTTACAAAAGGCCCTGCTAAAAAGTCTGTCCCCATCTTTCTGATAGGCCCCTTGAAGTACTGAAAGGCCTCCCCAGAGCCTTTTCTTCTCCAGGCTGAACAACCCCAACTCTCTCAGCCTGGCCTCCCAGCAGAGGGGTTCCAGCCCTCCCAGCATTGCTGGGGCTCCTCTGGCCCTGCTCCAACAGGTCCCTGTCTCTCCTGTGATGAGGACTCCAGAGCTGGACCCAGCACCGCAGAGGCGTCGGGGTCTCCCCAGAGCAGAGCAGAGGAGCAGAATCCCCTTCCTCAAACTGCTGCCTACAATGCTTTGATGCAGCCCAAGATACAGCTGGCCTTCTGGGCTGCCAGATGGTAGGTTCCTACAAGTTTTGTCTGAAAGACTTTTTTACCCCACTTGACAGTACTCTAAAGAAAGAAGAACTCTTTCCTGGCCTCCTCTGCAACTGCTAAGCCAGAAAGAACACTTCAGGCTGATAATGACAGCCAAGCATGGTGTATTGGCTCACAGAGTTCCTGTTCCTTCTGAGGCACTCAAACAGCTGTTGTTTTTTACTGACAGATACACTGCAATAGCCATTTCTTCAACTTGCAGAACTACTGCTTTTGATATTTTCCTGGGAAATGGCAAGAGCAGAAAAAACAACAAAAAAAAGCAGGATAAAAAACACATTCAAATGAAATCAAGTGTGAATAGCAGGCTTTAGTAAGCCACAGATCTTCAAAATTACTTCAGTGACATTACTTTCTCTCAATTTAAAT
The DNA here is from genome assembly GCA_013399075.1 of Chloroceryle aenea. NCBI lineage: Eukaryota > Metazoa > Chordata > Aves > Coraciiformes > Cerylidae > Chloroceryle > Chloroceryle aenea. Next base: position 430,192 of record VWZY01007056.1, read on the forward strand.
TGCAGCTGAAGAGAAATATCAATTATTTTAAAAAATAAAACTATTCATGGATAAAAAAACATTGAAAAGCCTGTCAAGTGCTGAATGCAATCATGAGCAAACTGGATAAAATCCTTGTGTTTTGTGGGCGCTGTACCATACACACCATGAGATGGCCTTGAATATACACTACGTAGAAAGCCAAAGCTTTACGCTAAAGACTATTAAGAGCTATCCAGACAAAATGAAAGTACTCACCTTAATTTATCACAGAAAATGTTGTCCACATTCCAGAGAAAAAATCCCATTAAAAATACAGTTAAAGATGTATAGCCTAGACCTCTAAGCCACGGGTATACCCTAGAGAGAGAGAGAAATAATGCAAAGTTTAATTCAAGAAGCTTTAGAGTCAGCTTGTAGCATATATAAATACTATTACACACAAATAAACTGCTTCATTATTTTTCTCCCCAAAAAGAAAAGTATGAACTTCAAATTTCATCTATTTAAAGGATTATGTCTTACCTTCTCCCCCCTCTCCTGAATTCACATTCTCTGAGACTGGTCTTTTAACTGTTTTACTTCAGTATTTCTAACTGTTCCCTTAAATTTCTAATGCAGCAGTAAGTGGGAAAACTGAACTTGGCGTACTAATTCTTCAGTCCTATGTATAATCATTAAAAAATATCCATTTTACCAAATAGGACTCTCTCAAAAGAGGCTCATTTCCAATACATGACATTCTTGTACTAGGGGACTTGTTTAAGTAAGGTCTTTCTCAATGACCGTAGGCTTTTGTGAATGTAGACCACCACGACCAACGATTAACCAAATGAATGTTTTTTGAAAACAGTAACTTTATGTTGTATTTTATCTTTGAGAGATACTGGGGATGAAAAAAGTCAGTTTCATTTTGGAAGAAAAATAAAAATCCTCTTTAGGATAATGGGAAACACACTGAAGAATCAGATGCAAGAAAGTGCATCTTTAATGAATTTACGTTCACTATCTGCATTCAGGTTGAACCACGGAACCGTAAACTTCCTACCTGGAAGTTGGTAGCACTTCCTCCTTTCCCCTAGTAAGACAACTCCAAAAGCAATTCCAACACTAAAAGGCTGCCATGAAATACTATTTGAGTCTTTTTTAAGCATTATGAATGCACAGTTAAAATACATTTGAGATGCTTTTTCTACACTGCGTTACACACAGTACAAGTTTCAGAGCTGTGAGCACTGGCAACCAATAGCATAGAAGCATAGAATGGTTTGGGTGGGAAAGGACCTTTCAAGGTCATCAGGTTCCAGCCTCCCTGCAGGGAGCAGGGACATCTTCAACTACAGCAGGTTGCTCAGATAGCAGGTTGTTCAGTACACCATCCAACCTGACCTGGAACGTTTCCAGGGATGAGGCTTCTACTACCTCTCTGGGCAACCTGGGCCAGTGTCTCAGCACCCTCACTAAAAAAACCCTCTTCCTTACATTTGGTCTACAAGAAAACTGGGGAGTGACTTTTTACAAGGGCTTGTAGGGATAGGATAAGGGGTAAAGGCTTCGGACTGGAAGAGAGTACATTTAAATTAGGAAGAAGTTTTTCACATTGAGGGTGGTGTAACACTGACACAGGTTGCCCAAGGAAGTTGTAGATACTTCATCACTGGCTATGTTCAAGACCAGGTTGGATGGAGCCTTGCACAACCTGGTGTAGTGGGAGGTGTCCCTGCCCAAAGCAGGGGGTCATAACTAGATGATCTTTAAGGTCCCTTGCAACCCAACCCATTCTATGATTCTGTAATTATAACTAGTCTAAATCTCCCCTCTTTTACCTTAAAGCCATCACCCCTTGTCCTGTCACAACAGTCCCTGTAAAAAAGATTGTCCCCATCTTTCTTATAGTACTTTCTTTTAAGTACTGGAAGGCCACAATAAGGTATTCCTCGAGCCTTTTCTTCTCCAGGCTGAACAACCCCATAAGTGCAAAACAAGACAGGTACTGCTTCTTCCACAGGGAAAACTAACCAGATACGAGTTGTATATGTTCACAGCAAGTGTACTGCCAATCTAAACTAGCAAAATTATTATTTTAGTCTAATAAATGCATGGAGCACCATGTGGTACATGGCAGAGACTACACTGTCATATTCCCAACTCAGTGCTCTAGAGACATAAGCAAGCCCGGGACATGAAAGAACACTAAATGGTATGTTACACATGCTGGTAATTAGGTAATTATAGCTAAAATTGTTCAGGGAATAAATGGTGGTGTTTTGTGAAGGGAAAAGAGAGAAGCTGGCATCACTTATTAATGGGGAACATGCTTTGTGAATAGAGAACAACATTTGCCAAGTCGTAATCTTGGGAAGGAAGCAGAGGCAAAAAAAGAGATGAAAAGCGGGAGGGGAAACAGGCAGGAACGGCAAGAATCAATGAGGACAGAAGGAAGCAGCAGGAGGATGTTGTTTGAAATTTTCACTCTAAACTCCGAGGGACTTCAAGCTCTGCAGTAAGAAATATGAATAACAGGAAGCTAATATATATTAAGGAAGTAAGAAACAATATAAAGCCAAAATCAGGATTGATATGCAAGTTGAACCAGGCTTGGACAAATGCAAGTACTATGAGTGGAAGGACAGGGATATGTTTTAGCAACGCAGAGGAACTAAATCCAAAATGTACTTGGGGATGACTTTTAGAGACAAGAAAGGGTGCCTTCAGGTTGGTACAGCTTCTCTAGCAGAGCTAATTATAAAACAGTAGCAGTTTAGTTAAGTTCAGAAGTAGTTCAGACCTACTTCTCTCCCCACCTCAACTTTCTAACCAGTTTGCGTAATATAATTAATGGAGGAAGCAAGTCTTTGTAGGGCTAGGTTGCAATGAAGGGATGTAGCTAATTAGGAAAATACACTCCAAACCCCTGAAACTGAAGAGAAAAAGTAGGTGGAACTTTAAGACAGACTTTGCTGGAGCAAAACAATGAATGATACTCTGTGAGGGAGGATGGGGGTGTTACTGATAGTGACAAGAGTCAATGAATTGCTTCAGAACTAATAAGAATGTGCAAGTGTGTGGAGTTTGCAGAACTGGAAAGAGAACAGACCCAAGGGTTTGTCTACACAAACAGAAAGAAATGTAAGTGACTAGAACTGTGCTAAATCCTTGCATAAGAACAACATTAAAATGATCCAAATCTGAATCAAGTTAATTTCCCTTGGAAGTGAATTAAGGCAGTATTACCTAAGATCTCTCAGTTAGGATGAAAATTTCCATGTTCATGGGTTTGAGAAGTGCTTTTAAAGTAATGATTGTTTCTAATGATGCAAGTGACACGCTATCAGTTTTAAGTTCTTGCTTAACAGAAGTTGGTGAACACTTATGCTTGATAGGTGTGGATTTTACGGGATAAGTCAAACCAAATTGAAATTGCAATTGGAAGGTGATTCAAGGAATATACTTTAAATTCACATATTTTGTTGAATTCTAAGTTGTGTTCCTGAACAGATATAGATATATAACTCAAAACAAAGCTTAACAAAAAGCACATTTAGAATTAAGGCAGTAGAGATAAATCAGTAATTTTCAGAGGAAATTCCCAAACACACAAGAGCACCAACTATTCACAGGGGAAAGACGGGAAGGGGCAACCAAATGAACACTTGAAAGGTAAAGGTGTCTACCCCCATATTGATTCAGTTCCTTTATCTTCACTTTCACCAAGTCTGTGCTCTGATGATTTTAATGTTTCTCAACGTCTCCTAATGCTTCTGATAACCTTCTGTTTATTATACATAGTTTTTATTTCCATTTCCATAATGTGCACCTAACTTTACACAGTTAAAGCTGTAAGGAAAACTATCATTTAACCTCCTGTGTTAATATTGCTTACATTTGAATTGTAGATACTTGAGTAGGGAAGAGGAGGGGAAAATAGTAACAGATGGCTCAGTTTTGCAGTCTTACTCTCACCTCTCTCCAAATCTCATCCTTAGTTTGAATGCTGACAATAGATTTCTCATGGTACCCAGCAATATGAAAATCAAGACTCCATTGCCCTTGAAGTCCCAGGCTAACAGCTGAAGCCACCAGCAGAACACCTGGCAGTGAACGCTGATCATAAGTGTAGCAATCTCAGATTTGTTTAACTTTAACCCAACAGCTTCAAAAAATGCAAGATGAGCCATTCCCTTCCTACCAAGCAGAGCACATGAACTTGCATTATGTACCTAAAGAAATTTTGCCATAGGCAATTTCTCATGTTATTCTCACCATAAAAAGATGCAAATGCTAAGTTATGTCTTATAATGCTGAACTAAATGGTTACTTACCATAACACTATATAAACAGATCGTAGAACTATAATGGAAACTAAAGTTCCATACATGACCTGGAAATAAAAACAGATAAAATTTAGTAGTTGGATTCAAGAGACTTTATAAAACACTACAAGAGCGAAAAAGTTTTGATGCATCTGTTGATTTTTATTTCTTGGTCTCAGGAAAAGAGCATTCCCTCTAATGTCCTCTACAGAAAGTCTTCTATAAAAGTTAAAAATCACACTATTATTTGAAAATCATGCCCTTTATGTGAATACAGGATAAACCAATTGTGTAAAACAGCAGTTTCATGTTTTTTAATTAGAAAGCAAACACTAGATGGCACTCAGAAAGCATCCTGGAATGAAAATGGTCACTAACTCCTATCATCTCTTCTGTATCCGTGCATTTTAGCCCAGGATTGTGTAAGCATCAGCCAAAACAGTTTCTGAAAGCTCTACCTCCTTCACTGATATTTGATTAATACTTTTTTCCTGAAAGCAAACACCTGAATAGACTATACACTATGTTACACATGAGCATGCAAAAAACTTTCCAGGAAGCATTTTAAACCAACTATTATATTACAGACTGTTGGGATTCAATTTAATTCTACAGTGGGAAGGCTGCATGCTCTGAAAAGATCCATGAGCAAAATCTGTCTCACTGTAGGCTTGACAAATTTCCCTGACTTTTTATAAAGTCAAAGTAATAATTTATTTTCTGCCTTGCTATTTTTTTTTTTTTTAATTCAGAAGCTTAAGATCCACATAACACCATCTCCAAGACATACAGACTAAAGAAAAGAAATGTGGTCAGTCATGCCTGAAAAGTGATGCAGAAGCCACTGCAGCAGGGAAGATTTTCAGACAATGGTGACATTAAATTACTCTCCATGCTTTTTATTCTGAACACCGTTTTCCTCCTGCCACAAGCCAGTTTGTTTCAAGCAGTTGTGCCTTGCTCTTTGCCTCACTCCAGTGGCCCACAAGCCCCCCGTTATTTTTCGCTTCCTTGTTCACTGACCTTCCTTTCTCATTTTGCTTTTAGTCAGCCCCTTTCTAATACTGCCTTGTTTCACATGAAACACAAAAATGATAAACCTTTGCTGCCTATTTTTAAAAGCTGGCAAACCTTACAAAAATCCATAAAGGCAAATTTTCAAAGAGCTTTTAGCTTTATGGATGAAGTTTGCAGCACACACTATATCACTGCATATATACAGAACAAGACAGACAACAGAGCCCTTATGTTTGACAACTGGTAAAAGTAAGCTCCAATACTGACTATGCAAAGTCGTTCAGCACAGCAGCTCTTTATTTGCATTCAGAGTGAGATCAAATAACTTCAGTAACTGAACTACTACTACTGTGTGTTCTGCTCTGTAGAGCTAAACAAAGCAAAACTCTTTGAAAGGCTAATTGGTTCTGGCTTGTACTTTATACAAATCTGTTAGCTAATTCCAGTCCCCTTGCTGGGGTTCAGAACATAATCAGGGAAAAAAACCACACACCAAAACCTGCTAGACCCAGGCCGAGTATCAAGTGCTTGTCAGTCCCAAGCTAAAGGTAGAAAGGGGACAGCTGAGGTGTGCTATGTGCTGCATGCTGGTACAATTCTTCAAGACTGACATTTTGCCTAAAGAGAGCCCACCATACAACAAATGCAAACTACAAGAGTGAAAGAAATGCCATATTACTTCATTTAAAATGGTCTGTTTCATTTTCCTAATCAAATCCAGTAGTTCATTTGGAGAGAGGGATTGCACAGAGGGGAAAAAAAAAAATCCTCTGGGACCATCATCTTCATGTCCTTTCCTTGCTGATTTCCTCCTTCCCACAATTTACATTGTTAAAATGCTCTTTTGCAGCACAAACACAGAAAAAAAGACCCATGAAGAGAAATGTCATGCTTGTTAGGGCTGCGACCACCTTCGTGCTTTCATCTTGGGTTCTTTGTACAAGTTGTTAAATAGTGTCAGTCTATGACTACAGGGACATGGCTTATAGGCAGCCCAGGTACAACACAGGTTAAAACCACTTTTTTTTTTTCAGCAGCTGCTAAAGCAGGGAGAAGCAAAAGCTAAGAAAAGCTTTTCTTTGCCTCTGGCTTGGTATCTCCCGGTGAGTTGCTTTATTGCTGGCAGAAGACAGTCTTAATGGTGGGAGGGAGGAAGTCAAAAATAAAAAGAACATTGCAGTGACTGAAGAAAAATATGCCCACAGTTGACACTTCAATTCCTTGCCCTTTCCGCTCCTCCACACAAACAGGTTGTTAGCAGCGAAACACATTTGTGCTTAAAAGCCTGGAACAACCAACTGTTCTGCTCTGCACGCGCCAGTCCTCCTCTTCACGCTGAAGGCAAGCACCGCGGAGGTGTGGCTGTGACGTGCAGAGGCTGAAGCTGCACATCTCGCTACAGCTGTTTACTAGACGCCTATAAATTGAGCTACAAAACTTTATTTACACTTCAGGAAGCAGGGCTTTCTTTTATACCTTTACCACCCATGGATTTAATATTTTCATCATGCTAAAAGGTCTGTTAGGTATTACCCATCCACCCAGAGAATGACAGAGTATAAACAGATTTTAAAAAAATCACAGATTCATACTGGTTGGAAGAGACCTTCAGGATCATCAAGCCCACCCATTAACCCAGCACTAAACGATGTCACTAAACACCACATCTACATGACTTTTAAATCTTTTGGGGATGGGGACTCCAACACTGCCCTCGTCTTGACAACACTTCTGGGGGAGAAATTGTTATGTCCTACCTAAACTTCCCCTGTCATACCTTGAGGCCATTTCCTCTCCAACCCCAACCTGGCACCAACCTCCTTTCCAGGAGTTCTTGAGTGAGGTGGTCTCCCCTGAACCTCCTTTCTCCAGTCTCAACCACCCCTCACCAGACTTGTGCTCTAGACCCTTCACCAGTTTCACTGCCCTTCTCTGGACACACTCCAGCCCCTCAATATCCTTCTTGGAGTGAGGGACCCAAAACTGAACCCAGGATTCCAGGTGCAGCCTCACCAGGGCCCAGTACATTGGGATGATCCCTGCCCTACTCTGCTGGCTACCCTAGCGCTGATCCAAGCCAGGATGCCAGTGGCCACCTAAGCACACACCGGCTCATACTTAGCCAGCTGTCAACAAACACCCCCAGATCCTTTTCCTCCAGGCAGTTTTCAGCCACTCTTCCACAACCCTGTAAGCATTGCAGGGGCTTACTGTGACCCAAGTAAATCTACCCTATTCAGGTTGACTCATTTTTTTTCAATTAGTTTAGCTCCCTTTGTTCTTTAACTAACACATCACTTAAGTGATAGATGAAAACCCAGGCAAGTCTTGCACTGTTTTGGCTTGCAGTGCTCTTACACTGTAAGCCAAAGAACACCCTTGCACGACAACTGAAACAAACGGAAACAGCAGAATCTCATAATCTTTTGTTATCACCAGATGATTCCCTCTGCTGTCTAAGATGCAAATAAAGCTGCATGCATTTCAGGTCTTGAAGCCCCTATCTTTGCAATGGGGAAAATTCAAAAGTCCCATTAATACACAGTGTATTTATTACCTGTTAAAAAGGCCAAATAAGAATATCCTTCTAATTCACAAATGGGAAGTAAGCATTTCAGGGCTCAGCGTTTGGCAACATTTTTGATGTGGGGGCAGTTAAGCAAATCCTATAGATAAGACTTCTTATGGAAGGAAGTACTTCTTACTGGGGAAAGCGTACCAAACTGGTTCTTCATCTACCCTTCCAGTACAGAAAGCAGCATTAGCTGGTTATTTCCACTTCTCTGTTTCATCTGCTACTGGCCTTCTGCCCATCCTTGGTTAATAAAGTCAATTTATCATCCTCAAATATTAGAGTACACGTTGGGAAGCGCACTGAGAGATTTTAGGTTCTTGGCAATTACTGGTTATCTATTAATATACCAACGAGCTATCAAAACATAGTTAGCCTAAGTACTTCAAGTTGGAAACTCTATTTGCAATTTACAACACAGAAAACAGGTTTCTACATGTTCCTGGATTTCTGGAAAAGAAATCTAAGCAGAGAGAAAAAGGAAAGACAATCCCCATGATGACTCTGATACACTAACTCAGCATAGTTACAGCTGTTTGGTATCACATGCTGCCTTCACAGCTCCTGAACGAACTCATTCAGCTTCCCTTGGTTTGGTCCTGGTTAGATGCACGTACGCGATAAAAAAAGCAATACACAAGTCACTGCTGCTGCATGGCACACAGCAGCTCTCCAGAGCTCCTCGGACACTGTCTGCAGCAGTAAACTTTAGCTTCCCCTTTAATGACTTGTAGACTTGATCCTCTGGAGAGTCTGAACATCGTTCCACATTCCCTAAGCTATTGTGCAGCCAGAAGCACTAACCAGAATGAAAGCTGTACTCGCTGTCTGAAGGTGGTCCCCAAACATGCTGTGTAAGAGCGAAATGTCACTCAAATTAGTTTCATTCATGGTCTTCAGCAGGACAATGCCCAAATAGAATCTCTGAGGTGAAGACATGCCTTAAAAAATTCAGTTTTAGCCGACTGCTTGGCAACCTGAACATGCGGAAACAATGAACATGTTCCACTAAAAGGCAAAAGTTGTAGATGCTCCATCCCTGGAAGCGTTCAAGGCCAGGCTGAATGGGGCTTTGAGCAACATGGTCTAGTGGAAGGTGTCCCTGCCCGTGGCTGGGGGGTTGGAACTAGATGATCCTTGAGGTCCCTTCCAACCCAAAGCATTCTACAATTCTATTTGCCCATCAGTGCATCCTCTTCCATTTTGAGTCATTTGTTACCCTAGTCCTCAAGGTCTCCCAGTTACCACTTCATCTCCTCCTCTGTACTCAGTGATGCCTCTGAACTTTTTATCATCAGGACATGACTTTGTTTTTTCCTGCTGCAGTAAGAAAATAAAAGCCCTCCCAGCTACTGATCCCGAGAAAGTCCAGACTGAGAGTGCCTTTCATCATCTTCAGTCATTTTCCACTAGTCATTTCCTTCCCCTGTTTGCAATTCTCAGACTTATCTGCTTCAATTCTCAGACTTATCTGCTTCTCCAGTTTGCGTAGTTTCTCATGGGATGACATAACACCACCTCTGGAATGTCTATACAAAAGTCATTTTTAAAAACCACATTTCCTAAATTTATTCTAATGTATTTTATGTAATTTTCTATTTACCTTTTCATTATTTGTTTGCTCAAAATTTCCTTCAAAATCTTGCAGCAGGTGACTATGCAAATAAAACACTTTTAGATTTATTTTATTATTCACATAACTTGGCCCACTACCTGAGTGAGGTTTTGATCTCTACAAGTCTATAGCCACTGTATGGTAGATGGCAAGTAAACAAATCAGGCTGGAACACAATGCTTCTAAGTGACAGCATTCTAGGCCATAACATATTAGAAAGAAGACTACTTGTAAGACTTGAGTCTAAAACTTTAACTGCAAGGGTAATTTCTTTTGCTTCCAAGGACATCTTATATTTATGTGTCTGTAGATCACTCCACAACAGTACTGTCTCCCCCCACCTCTTTCCTTATATAAACACAAATACACATGTGGTAAACAGGGATGAGCAACTAATCTGATGTAAAACTAACTCCAAGAAGACTTTTAAACTCTCGAGTTCCCCTATCAAATTCGCATCAGAAAGTAACTTTGTGTGCCAGATGGGAAAGAGCTGTTTTCTTTCAGTGATGCTGGCTTAAAACCAATTAGGAAAATGGGATGAAGGGTTGTTTAGCACCATGGAAATTAGGCAATATTAGTGCTATAGCCTCAGGGATTTTGACATAAACAAAACAATACATGCCTGTAAAGGCCACTGCTGTCTTTCATTTAACTGATGAGGCAGGAAAAAAAACCAAAAAAAACCAGATCAGTTGTCAGGCTGATAAGTGGGTTGTTTTTTTTCAACCGGTTTAATGATGCGTAACGTCCAACTGACCAAAACATGCATCTCACCCCTCCTATGGTTAAAGCATTAAGACACTTAAAGATCTGCAATATGTGGATGGAGAAGAAGGAGCTGGTCTTCATTGGTAGTGTGCCATGAATAACAAACTGAAACCCCCTTCATGCCCTGCTGGCAGTAAACAATTTATGAGCCGAAGTTGGGAAGGAAAGTAGAAGGTAATTCACTGAAAAATGAGGCTTGGATTCTGGCTACTAAACATAATAGGATCCTTTTCCATTCTTATTGACCTCCTTTCAAGAAAAAAAGCACACTGATACAATGAGCAATATAAAGCTGTCCATGTAGTTATTCCCCTTTTTGCAAGGCTGACAAATGATCATGATGCCAAACAAATACCTAAAGGAATCAAATGCTGCTTCCTGACCTGATGCTGCTTTCCAATACAGTGAGGGACTAAGACTGTGATTTAAACTATGATTGCATGGGTATATTTAACTTTACTTCATGTCTGTGTGAACCACACAACTGGAAAATACTTACTGAAATTTTTTTTTTTTTTT
>VWZY01007056.1:450364-473600 GCA_013399075.1 Chloroceryle aenea
CGTAAAAGGAGATCAGGTTGGTCAAACAGGATCTGCCTCTCCTAAACCCGTGCTGGCTGGGTCGGATCCCTTGTCCATCCTGTAGCTGCTGTGTGATTGCACACAGGATGATCTGCTCCATAACTCTGCCAGGCACCGAGGTCAGGCTGACAGGCCTGTAGTTACCAGGGTCAGGCTTGCAGCCTTTTTTATGGATTGGGGTGATATTTAAGGCCTCATGAGAGAAGCTGGGAGGGAAAAAGAGTAAGAAATAGAATACACCAAAATTTTTCAAATCTGGACAGCTGACTACACTCAAATTCTATGCTGGCAGCATCTCAGGGACATAATGGTAAGATCAAAGAGCCTCTCAAAAGATCCTAGTTAGAATTTGCTTGCAGAAGACAACGGTTTCTACATTGTAAGAAATTCATGCTTCCTTTAATACTGTCAACAGCATGTCTGAACATGCCTGAACAATGAAGAAACATGGATAGAATGAAATTCAGAGAGCTGATTTTGCTGGTTAAATAAGTGGTTTGGACTCCTGAGGAATGCTCACTCAAGCAGGTTCCCTTAAAAAGAAGATAAAATGATAGGTGATTCCTTCAGAAGTATTACAAATAATACTTTCAAGAACAGAAGCTTTCACATTGCTCTTAATTGAGCAAACTGAATTGACCATTTACAGTACTAAGATGGCAAAACAAATGTAAAAATAATAAATCTCTTTGAACAATTATTTATGTGGACTTTTTATCATAACAAGAGATAAAGTGAATGAGGAAAGATTATTTACTGGTTGAAATGTTTCCTTGATGGTGATTCATGAGCTAGCAATCAGAGTAATTATGGGACACTTATGGATTTCATTTGGCTGCCAAAATAAGGGTACTTTCTCTGCCTCAAAGATCAGCACTATTGTGGCCAGCAGGGCTAGAGCAGGGATTGTCCCCCTGTACTGGGTACTGGTGAGGCTGCATCTCAAATCCTGAGTTCAGTTTTATGCTCCTCATTCCAAGAAGGATGTGGAGGTGCTGGAGCATGTCCAGAGAAGGGCAATGAGTGGTATAGAGCACAAGCGCCATGAGAAGTGGCTAAGGGACCTGAGGTTGTTCAGCCTGAAGAAGACTCCTGAGAGGATACCTTCTCACTCTCAGCAAACTGAAAGTAGGTTGAAACAAGGTGGGGGGGTCTCTTCTCCCAAGGAACAAGCAATAGGACAAGAGACAACAGCCTCAAGTTGCACCAGGAGAGGTTTAGCTTGGACATTAGGAATAATTTCTTCCCCAAAAGGGCTGTCGAGTCCTGGCCCAGGCTGCCCAGGGCAGTGGTGGGGTGCCCATCTCTGGAGGCATTTAAAAGATGTGCAGATGTGGTGCTTGGTGACATGGTTTAGTGGTGACCTGGCAATGGTGGGTTAACAGTTGGACTTGATGATTTTAAAGGTCTCTCTCAGAGAAAAAAATTTTGTGATTCTATGATTAACGCTACAGGTACCTCTAGATAAACAGAATACATAATAGAAAACATAAAGATGAAAAAAGGATACAATAAACAAAAATAATTCTAGTCTATACCGCTTGCTACTAAGTCAAAGCTGTAGGAATTTTAAAGTAACAACTCGAGTAAAAGGATAGTATTATTTCCCAAAGGATGAATTGTCTTCTACCAATGTAAGCAATTGATTATAACTCTTACTTTAGACAGAAATATATATTGGTGGAAAAATCCCTAATGAAACAAGACCTGTGCTACTCTTTTGATGAGAGCAGAAGTCACGTACAATGACACCTGAAGTAGGTTAACTTGTTTTATGCGAGTTTCATATAGTCAAGAAACGGCAACGTGAAATGTAAAATGATTCAGAGCTACATATCAAGACTCACCTGCATTTCATACTTCAAGGTCATGTGGAAGCACCAAGATCCCAATCCCACAGCTGAAATCAAATCAAAACTATGGTTAGCAGAAAAGTCTACATGTAAAACTTTCAGCTACATCAAATTAAATGCATCAGCGTTACCAAGAAAAAAACCCCAAAACAACAGAACATCATCATCTCATTTCAGAAGCAAACCTTCAGTCTCCCACAGCCTTCTACTTCACACTTTAGTCACTAGTGATATCCTTGAATTTATGGTTTTTTGGGAGTGGGTGACCTCTTTCCCTCCTCTCAATACTGTCTCCTATAAATTGTTGTAATCTCAGTGAGCATAGGAGTGAAGTCAGAACGAACAGGACATTATTAGTCTACTTTTTTTTTTTGACTTTACATCTATGAAGATTTATCTGTGTCAATCCTTCTATAACACAAAGAATTGCTCAACTGCTAGTATTTCTGAAAGCCTGGGATATTTCTGTCTATCATCTAGTTTCAGAAGGTAAATTTACAATGAGCTTTTTGTCAGTTCTAGAAGCAGAAAGTAATTTCTAGAAGTCAGATCTAGAAATTCAGGGTAAACAAACAAAACCCATGCAGTATGGATTTGTTTCATGAAATGAGACCATTTCGGAGCCTTCCTCTTGGAAGCTCCTCCTTCTTTGTAATATTTTTACCTATTTCAAATACCTTATTTTTAAACTCTGGATTTACTTCTGAAATTAATTTGGGAGACGCTTACTTTGCCTATACATGGCTTTTTCAATTAGACAAGGACAATGTTTCTTGGAAGTTCGATCTCACTATTTAGAGCAAAGCTGGTAGTTATTTAATGTGTCGTTCATTACTTTGAAATGTTACCAGCTAAACACTCTCCTTAAGCACCACCTCATTTTTATTCTGCAAGAACAAGTAAGATAATGCAATGTCCTGTCTTCAAGAAATTATGTTTTATCTCAGACTCTAGTTTCCAAGAAAGCCAAGTAATTTGCACACAAGCCTTGATCACTGGGTAGTGCTGCTGTGCTTTGCTGCAAAAGCATAACCTTTTCTGTGCACAACAGCTAATTTCACCGATGCATAAACAGACTTCTGTTTATCTAACAAACTGTGCTTTTTGTAAAGAATTCCCAAGACAGTTGAAAGACATGTCTGGAGATGTTTCTTTAGATGCTATTAGACTAGAACTGTAATTATTACACATACTCAATGAAATACCTAACCATGTAAGTTTAAACATAGTACTTTACAGCTACATTTAAAAATTTATTGCCAAATACTTTAATGGCATTCATTTTCTGGGAAAATTAAGCATGGCTGTCTACCAAAACATAACCATATGAGCCTCTGTAAAGTCTGACCAAATTGATTTGCTTCTAAGAAATCTTTCCAAACAATAAGCAAAACCTGTTTTTCACCTTCACTGAGACTTTAATGAGAAATTCTCATAGACATTTTTCTGTATACAGAATATATTACAACTACTGTTCATTCCACAGGAAAAAAACAAAACCAAAAGAAACACTAAATTGTGCATTAAAACATTACCACCCCTTATCCTGATTGTCAGAATGATTTCTCTATCTTCATGATACACACTTAAAATTTCTAACATGTAATTTTCAAATATGGGCAAAAATCATTAAATAAAAAATTTCAACTGATTTTAATTAACTAAGTATGTTATTAGGGTGTTTTGTTTGGTTTTTGTTGGTTGGGTTTTTTTTTGTTAATGTTGTTTGGGTTAATAAATCTCAGTCAGCTATGTAACTGCTTCTCTTCCTCATATAAAATTAGAAGCAGTTATTTCTAGATTGTTTTCCTTTCCATTTTTGGAAAAATCAAGAATATTTCAGGTCATTAATCCCCCAACTACAATTAATAAAAAAAAAGCACACCTTTTACTTCTGTGTAACAATCACCCTTGGAGTTTCTTCGATTATGAATTTTTGCTATGCGTTGGAGAGTGATGCTTTAGCTACATGATGCAGCAATAAAACAGTTCTCTGAAACATGGGAAGTTTACAGGGACTCATCATAGGGTCCTTCCTAAAACAAAAGCTTCTGCCAGAAATGGCTGTTGTAGTCCTTGCTGCAATCTTGACAGAGCTTATGAACAGAGTCAAGTCTGTTTGGTATTTAAGTGGATTTAGCAGATAAAGCAGGGTGTTACCTGAACCAGAAACTCTATGACCAGATTATTCATCAAATGCCACTCTCCCTCGGAAGACTGCACAGGCAACATTTCCTCAAATCCTACTGTAGTAGCTATGCACAACAGCATCTTTTTAGAGAGATGGTTTAAATTAAGAATGAAACATGATTCTTTATGTATCCCATTTATATTTGCTTAATGCAGAGGCATAACTTTAAGAAGTATGTTTTACATTGCACTTATGCAAGTTTCTCATTTCTATATTCGCTATCTTTTGCATATGTTATATTTTAAGACAGAAGTGTGCAAAAAGCTTTGTGAATTTGATCAAAAAGGAGGAAGAAGGAAACTGCATTAAGAGATGGTGAACTGAACTGTAGCAGCTGAAGCACTTGCTATACTCTGCTTCACTACCATCACTATATAACTGGTAAACCTCATCAGAAGGGAACTAATGTCTAATCTAATCTAACTGATGTCACTTAGATGTAGTGTTGGGGGATATGGTCTAAAGGTGAACTTGTAGAATAGGGTGAAAGGTTGGATATGATGATCCCAGGGGTCTTTTCCAACCTAGATGATTGAATTCCTTTGTTTTCTAATGGTTTCCCTCCACAGCGTAAGAGAAGGAGAGACCTTGGTTACTCCAAGAGTGCATCTGTACAAGTAAACTCAAGCACAGCTGGGACTATTCCCAGACACTATAATGCATCCGTCTGTGCTAGTAAATTGTTAGAACGGTCTGTGGCATGAATCTGGTCTGTTCCAACCAGCACTTTCCCTGAGCAGCTCCCAGGCACAACCCAGGAGCCAAAAGAGTCCAGGGCCTGTGTCCAGCAGGGAATTTGTATGCGGTCAGGTCACCTTGTTTTGGCATCTAAGATGAACAGACATGGGCTGTTCCACGCTGCTTGGCTTCAGCACTCAGGAATGTTCCTGAGCACATCTGATGTACTAACATTGACATGGCTTAAGTACCTTCTCTACGGCTGTTAGGTAAGAATAAGGGAATTAACTTTGACTGAAGGACTTCTAACAGCTATCTGCACAGAGTTAAACTGGAAATGAAGTTTAGTAAGTTGTTTACGAGTTCCTACATCTAAAGTTCCAACTTTAGAAAGAAAGAAGACTTTTTGCATCCTTTTTTACTCCACTTTGGCACAGCTTGAATGACTGAGCTCTATGAAACAGGTCAATTAAATACAAAACAGAGCAATCCTTCCAAATTTCAAGTAAAGCATCTAATAAAGTATGGAAATTCACAGACTGCTTTTTTCGTATTTTTTTAGGTCCAAACCAGTTACACTCTTTTCTCTATATTTTTTATATATATATTTAAATTATTTTTAATCAAGACCCTTCTAGAATATGAATCATTTGAGAATCATAATTTCCCAGGACGCATGAGGAAATGACATATGGTAGGTAGAACCTGACAGTACCACAGCATCAAGGAACCATCCAAAACCAACCGCTTATTCCTTGAGGCACTGACAGTCTTGATGATTTGTTTCATCTACTTCATGAGATGCAATACACTAAAGTAATTGCATAATAATTTATAGGTTGATTAAACACTTCTTTAAAGCTTAAAAATCTTATCCAGCTTCTATCGAGTTCACTGTCCACGTGCCCTTTGAGCTGGAAGGCGGTAGAAGGGCTGAGAACAGTGTGCTGTATCTCAAAAAACTTACTGAAAAGTGCAACTTGTTCTCACCACCAGTATGAACAAGACATTTATTTGAACAGTTATTTAGAATTCCCCCCTCTTGTCCTGCCAGCTTTGGATCTTAGTATGTCTGTGAAATGAATAGTGCTTCCCTAATTCAAAATGCATTTGGTTCAAAAAGGAAATAAATGTCAACAACAGAAATTGTGGGTTATAATGTGAAGCACTGAACATGGCATGGTGAAACACAAAGGAACTGACAATCAGTTAAATGTCTGGAAGCACCCAAAAGCAGCAGCTGATTTGGATCAAAATAATGTCTAGAAACAACACTTCTTATGTTCTCAAATGTTAACAGATTTAATTTTAATGTTCGCTTTGACAGCTTTTAACATCTTGTAAAATCTCGGTATTGATTTAAAGTTGTTAAAACCTAAAGTGCCCTCCCCTCCACCCCCATCTTCATAGCAGAATTGTTAAAGAATTCCTACTCTAACAAAACAAACCTTAGACACTACTTGCTAGTTAGCAGCTCTGCTAGACTGTCTTTAAGGAAGCATGGTGCATGAAGCGAGTCAGAAGCTTGTATTACATTCACTATCCCTTTACAAATTAAGTCTATACTCGTGTGTTACAAAGTAAGTAATCAGAGGAAAATTTCTAAATAAATAAGATTACTATAAGGGAAAGAATTATTTTTGGTACTTTCTTCAGAAATAAATTTCTGTACACTCACTCTATCTCCAGTATGCTTCTCATTCAATCACATGCACTAAAAGAACGCCAATGTTCCTGGCACGTATCAAATATATTTGAAATTATGTTTATCTTCTCATTTGCTGCTCTTATTCTGTAGTAGAACAAATATTACAAGGTTTGAGATTCCAAACCTTGCTGTTCCTGTTTTTCACTGAGAAGCTATAAAGCCTTCTATAACCCTTCACATCTTTCAACTGCTGTAGATCAGTCCAGCATTATGAATACCAAAGCAGAGACAAAACAGAAGATAAACGTTTTTGGGAGTGCCCTGTAATGTTAGGTTCCAATATACGAGGTATATTGGAACCCTTCAGACTGGAGTCAAAGGCATCCCGGTCACAGAGCCCAGCTGGAATGCAGGACTGCCCTCCAGCACTGCTGTCACATATGCAGGCTGAGCTCCTCTTCACGGTCACCAAGAACAGTGTAAAACTGAAGTCCGTGGGTTTCACTGTGATCAAAGACAGACTTAAGCACTATATGAGAAATGCCCACTTATGGCAGTCTTGGTGTGAGAGGCTGAAATCCTGGTCAGATAACGGCACGCTTTGTTGGTCATGAAGTGTCACTGACAGCAGTAGTCACAAGCTACAGTGAAGACTGAGTCCCAAATACAGAGTTTTACATTACTGTAGTTAGGAAAGAATGGCAGTATACGATACTTTGATTCAAGAACATGCTAAGTGTCAACTTCGGAAAACACAGGCACACTCTTTCCCTGCTTTTTTAAAAGGAAACCATGACCTTCAAGAATTCATCCTGCCCTACTATTTTATACTGAGACAAAAATGGGTAATTACTCAGAACCATAAAAAGCCTACAAATGGCTGTCTGGAAAGGGTTCGGACAACATCCAAAGTTGTGTACTGTTGCTGCTTATCTTTCACACATATCAGCAAAGCTGAATTAACTGAAAAAAACATCAAGAATACATTTAGCATCTGGATACATGGTTTCTAACAATATTTCTCTAAATACATAAGTACGCCAATCTTAAAAGTAACATTTACAATGATCTGGTCTCTTACCACTGATGAAGTCTGGGAAAGAGGCTTCACAGAGATAGAGCTACAGCAAACACAGAAGTCCTGCGACACACAGAAATTCTGTGAAATCTACTTTTAAGACACAACTACCAAATCTGAACCATCTTCAAATATCATTTTCTGTCACAAGGAACATGACTTCCAGTTTCATAATTAGCATTTTACAGGAAGTTGGCCCTTTTCTGAATTTTGCTGTTTTAGAAAATAATGACTGCCCTTAAGTTCACCCATGCACAGATGTCACGTGGTCCTTGCAAAACTTCCCAGATACGATGGCCATTAGGTTGTTGGGTGATACAAATCAAAGAGGAACTGTAAACAAAGTTGAATTCATGAAAGAATGCTTTTCCAGTTCCTTCAAGATCTTGGCCTTTTCCTGTGTTAGCGTTCCATACAAATGTCACAAAAATATTAATATAGTGTGAAGCTGTTTGTAAGTAGGACACACGAGACAACTCCTGTAAATCAACATAAAGTCACACTAAGCTAAGATGCACTCTGCAGAACTTAAAGCCAGTAAAGGATCACTTTAAAATCTCATAAAGTTATTTAGTGAATCCTAACATCAAATTCTTCCAACAAATACTATCTTTCTGTAAACATTATCAGGTATAACAGATTGAGGTTTACATTTCAGATACACATTATTTGGATTTAACTACTTGGTTTATTAATATTTGGATACTGTTCATCGCACATCTGAGCTGTTGTTATAATGAAAGAGTAAAGTAAGTTTTTACACGTACCTGTAAGACACAAATATGCAGCTAAATACCGTTTTTCAAGGCCTTCTTTATAGGTCTGAATCGCACCATAGATGGGAGGTAGAATGAAAATCAGGTTACTCACTGTGTTCCCTGTAGGACAGAAACCAAAAGCAGAGATTTAGAATTCGGTCCTGTGCACATTAAATAAATAAAGCTGCATTCACTCATTAAAGATTGGTTCAACAGTTTTCATCCAGAAAGCTACATCATCTTTTTGGAAACTGCCTTCTGCTTTCACACATAAAAATTCTGGTACAACACAATTAACTACTTGAAGAATATGAACATTTTAACTCTTTTGTCTTTTTTTCTTTTTTTTGTACTTGCATGGCTAGTAACAAAATGCTAAATTAACTAAAAAGTTTTACTTAGTGCCTCATTTCTTGCCAGGAGGCAGAAAAACAGGGTTATGTTGACTGCACAACTCATGAATTAAAACCCAATTCCTTAGCAGATATAAGCCCCAAATAGTTCAAGCCTGGTATTTTAAGAGCTGTTTGTTTTGTTTTCCTTTTCCGAAACCTTTTCTTGGAACCTCCTGCATGCTCCCTTCAGATACTTTAAGGTCACCAGGCGACTCATTCCCAAACGAAACCAGTTCAGTCTTTACTATTTGTTTGGCAGTCACCACATGCACATAGAACAAGGCAGATGGGATGCTACGTCTCTTATCTCGACAAAGATCGAAGACTGTCAGAAGGTACGATAACGAATATCAAACAGTCAGCAGCCACTACTCATCAGCGCAGTAGCCAACCACCAAAGCTTATCAAGAGCCTGAACTTCAGCAAGGCACCACTGCTGTCCATCCCTCCTACTGGAGCTGGCATGTTGCAGAGATCAGAGACAGCGACAACAAGCCAAGAGCCCGGTTCTCCTCCTGGGTGGGGGACATAAGGACTCCTCCAGCACTGAGGAAGATGAAGGAACCTTTCTCTTTGTTTTGCTTTAAGACTACCCTCCCAGTCTGATTTAGATGGCTTTCTTAAAGTTTCCTAGCCTATGTATGAAATACTGAGGAGTTTAAGTGAAGCGTACAGAAATGGTACATTTCACAGCAGAAGGGATGCAGATTCAGCATTTTAGCCTCATCACAAATCATGATTTTGAGAATAAAAGTTATATAATGGGAATAAAATGACATGCAATTTGGGAAAAAGTGCAATTCTATTAAAAAAAAGGCAGAATCTTGCTTACATAAATTAAACTGCACCCTTCCACATGCCATCAGTTAAATATATATAAAACTGAAATGCTAATTTTAAAATATCTCAATGAAAGATACAATGGCTACGGAGAGGGTGTCGCGTGTTGTCCTGTCCGCCTCCCCCCCCCGCCCCCAAGCAAAAAAAAAAAGAAAAAAAAAGAAAATAAACCTGGGGTTTTTATTCAGCAGAAAATTTCAGAAGAGTTTCACTCTCAAAAACAAAGGACAAGAGTGAGCAGGTCACGTCTAAATCTCTCTCCTAATTCAAGCACTGATTTTTCAGGAGTGTACTTCCCAAGATCCATCCCAATTAAAAGTGAAAACTACCAAACACTGAAACACTGATCATACAACAATGAAGTATCTCACTTCTGGGAACAAAAATTCATACTTTACAGGTCTACAGAAAATTCAAACCTAAATGGAAAAAACGTTACCTCAGGCAAAATAGAAATGCACTTTTAGAAGAGCTAACTTGTTAATTTGCACAAAGTAGATTCAAATGTCAGTTTGAGGCAGTCTTCTTGAACAGGTATGATAAAAATCATGTCTCATTTTTATCAGGACTTCTTTAAATCATTTCCATAATGATTTACCATCATCTCCTGCACAACCATGAATTTCACCAAGTTATAACAAGCAAAACAGAGATATGACAGAGATCTTGCTCTTCTCATCAGCTCTATAGTAAGTTCCTCTATGTAAAAAGAAGCCCAGCTGAAATCAAAACAACTCTGCAAAGACATACAAGTTTATACCAACATAAAAGGCCTTTTTCATACTTAAATTCCTTGGGGAGTCGTTAACGTTTTACCACATTCCCACAGTGTTGCAATGGGCAGTGATTCACTTCCAGGTTTGGAAGAAATCCATTAAAACTGGGTATTGTGTGGTATGGTGATCATTGGTGGTATTGGTGATCATTACCAAGGCCTCCTACAAATAATGCAAAGATGTCACTCAGCCTCAGAAAGTAGAGCAAAGGCAATGTCATCTGCAAAGCCAAACTTCTGCTTTCCACAGCAGTTCTGAACCATGCCCATTTTCAAGGGAAGTTATTAGACATGATATAAATAGCACCATTCAAGGTCACTTTGTTATGAAACTGTCAAAAACTTGGAAAAAATTCAAATATGAAAATGCCGAACAAAAGAAGTACCACGATCTGCAACTGGGAAGGCACGTGACTCGAGGAGTTACAGTAGGATAACAAACTTTAGATGGATGTAAGAATGCGGAAAAGATACTCTTCTGTAGGAAAGCAAAGGTTTCAACACTTCCTGTAAAGCTGTAATTATGTTAAATTATTGAAAATTTACAGGCGCTTAATCTAAAACCATCTTACTGAGAGGAAATACCATAGACCTAATCTAGCTGTAAATTCCTGACACTCCTCCTCCACACTTTTTGGCCCATATTGTTCTGAGCATTTATAGCATGGATTAGGCAAAGCTATTTGCAAAACACACTTCTTGAAAGCTGTGCAAATTTCTTACAAAGGGAAATGGGGGAAGGGGAAAACCAAAGGCCTCTGGCGTGCTGCTAGAAAAATTACCTCTTTCAAGAAGAGAAACTATAAGGCCTCTTTCAAACCCAAAGTCCCTAGGAGTGTGTACTTCATAAAAGTCTAGCTACTCTTTACAGGATTATCCTCGCACTGAATAGCTTATAAAAGGGATTTTTACTAATTCCATAAAAAAAAATGGCACAGAGATTAGCAAACAATGCTAATTCTAAAGTTAATTAACAAACCAGGAAGTGAAACAAATCTTTAAGGAAATAGTTAGAGATGTTGAAGATGGGGAAAACAGTTAAACTGCCAAGTAAACTCATATTTTTCTTTTCACCACATTTGCTTTAAAGAACAAGCCAACCAACCAACCTGCATCAGATCTCCTTGGGAAAACCAGAGATCAGAATTTTCAACCAAGGCATGGGGCAGAAGCCATTAAAAAGTAAGCCATGCAAAATTAGAGATTATTAGTTATGCCTGTAATAAATGTAGTCTATTAGAAATTAGATGAATGCATGTGGATGGAGCTGGGTTAAACTGTAGAGCACTCCTATTTCAGTACTGGATTTCTTGAATACTGGTCCAGGGAGTGATCTAATTTTTCTTTAGTGGCCTCAGCACTTCATCTTCAATATGTCTGTCTATAGAAAGGAGGACTAGATTATCAGAAGAACAGAATGAGCTTGTGGACTGAAATGACAGGAGTAGGATTAAATATGATGGCCAAGAACATGCCTTTTGGTGTGAGTATGAATCCTTATTCTAAATGTAGGATAAATCTATCTGAAGGAGTGGAAAGTTGAATTAAGATCACGTGATGACTGATCATAATCCATCACTGCAGGGACCAAACTCCCTACATTTATTTACAGTAGGGAAAATAGTAATTTCCTCATGCAAGCCAGTAGTACAATACACTGTTCTTTAGTTATCAGTAAAAGAAAAAAGAAAGCACATCAGGTGCAGAGAAGCATCACTCAGATGAGAGTGGTGAATGGGAGCTTATAACATCAAAAGGGACAATAACTGCTTAGCTCACCTCGCCTAACAAACCAGTGTCTAGGTGTAATAAACTGTGCCCTGTAAATACACCACAGGTAAATGCCAAGGATGAAAGGGTGCCATTGGAACTCAGTGACAGTACTGACAAAAGAATAAATAGATATAAACTAACGCTAAATAAATGTAGGCTAGAATTAAGAGGAAACCTCCTCCCTGAAGAGCAAGTATTTGCAACCACTTCCCCGAGGAAGTGGCCAACATGATGAACTGACCTGCTTTCAGGGTGAAGCTCGGTAAGCTCACAAGCCAGATGACATGATGTGGTGACCTGTCACAGAAGTAAAACAGACTACATCCACAGAGATTATATACAGTAGTAGGAAAGGTGCTAAATTAACATCTGCTCATGATAAATGCAGAATGTAACTGACCTTACAAATTTTCGTATTAGTCTTTCAAGACTTTTTTTTTTTTTCCCCAAGACTGTTTTAACTCAAACCACTGTTTCAAAATACTGTTTTATTCATTGAGACAATGCCATATGGGTACCAGAAGAAAATCAAATTTATGCAAAGTATATTTCAACAGGTCTCTGTCTACTGAGGGAACAGCTGTATGAGTGTTGAACCATGGCTACATCCTGCTCCACAAATACAACAAACATCAAGAACTGACAAGTCTGTTTTACAATGCACATACATTCAGAGTCATCTTCAGGTAGTAAAAATATTGATTTTTATCAAAAACTCACAAAGATCTGTACAAAGACTGACCACCTCAAAGAAGAAGGAAAAAAAAAGTGTAAAAAGGAAATAGCATTTCCAGGCAAACACAGGCACAGTATACTGTTTACTGTTATACAGACAGCTTGATATGGTCAGAGGGAACATAAATTTGCAGCATCATACTTTCATAATTTCCATTTCCCAAATATGTAGTTAATGCTACATTAGAAAGTAATTTCTACAATAAATTTGGACAAGGAGTCAAAAGGATTAAACAAGTAAAGACGCACATAAGTCGTTTCAGAACATAGTTATAAAGAAATAATATATTCAGGGTGTAAAAACATCAGGAACATCACTCCCAGTGTTTCCAGGGAGTTAGAATATAGGTGATGTTTTAAGGAAGGAAGGAAAATTACCATTATATACAAGAAGCAAAAATTATCATCTTCGGCTTTTGACAAGGGGACCCAATGTGATTTACACGATGTTAAGAGGTCCTTTGTCCTGTGTTTGTACAAAGAATGGTTGCAAGATTTATCAATTGGAAGGGATCTTAACAAATGTTAAAATGCTCTCTCTGTCAAACAAATGAAGACTTTTCACTCTACTGTGGTTTCTACAAGACTCAAAACCAATAGAAATAGATTTTACCCTTAGAGAGCAAAGAAGAATATGTTTGCAGTTAAAAAAAGGTGACTATACATAAAAAAAACCCTTTAAAATCAGGATAACTAACACGACATTCATCACAGGATTTTTCTCTCCCCTTAAGGGAAACTGCACCTCATTGTAAAACAGGAGAAATGAAAGTGTTTGCTA
Source organism: Chloroceryle aenea (assembly GCA_013399075.1). Classification (NCBI taxonomy): domain Eukaryota; kingdom Metazoa; phylum Chordata; class Aves; order Coraciiformes; family Cerylidae; genus Chloroceryle; species Chloroceryle aenea. The sequence goes on from VWZY01007056.1 coordinate 463,891, forward strand.
TTTTCTGAAATATTGCAACCAAAGTTGCAATAAAGTCAAAGTGGCCCTTTAAGTAAAACAAACAAGCAAACAAACAAACAAGAATTTGAGGCTGAAAACATCCATTTCACTGCCTGGATATCACGGTGCTCTTTCTATTGCAGCATCTAATTTAGTGCTCCTCCTGGATCACAAAGCTTTTTCTTTTCCTGTCACTGCATGAAGAAAATAAAAATAATTAATGAAAACCAAAGCCTGTAAAGTGGTATCATGCAGACCTTGAATCATCCTTCTAGCTGCTTTCAGATAGAAGGAATGTGTCTCACAGCTTCTGTTTCTGGAATCATCTCAAGCAGCTCTTGTGCAAACTACAGCTCAGTATTAGAGGCTTTACCAAATCTAAAGCAGCTGCAAAGCAATGGAATTCAGACACATTTAGGAGCATAACCATCTACCATTAGGTGCCTTCTCTTCTAAAGAAAGATTTTTTTTCTCTTGGAAGGATCTCTAGGGATAGGAAACCAAAGATAAACACAGAGAACAACAGTGAAAGAAAGGTGTAAAAAGTGTAGTCCTGGGGCCCAGAAGCACCAGGCAAGGTGAAACAATGAAAGCCAAAAAGGTGTTTGGAAGTTTCGAACTCGATTTCAACTGTACAGTCAGAAACCTAAGAGCTTAAAGACTGAGGAGGAATCTAGAGTATTTCTTTATAAAAATAAGAAACTCATTCAAATCTAATAAGAGAGTCCTTGCTAAGATACAAACACTTCATAGTTCACCTATCAGAGCACTGTACTGTCAACAGAGGAATTAATCTGAATGAAATGCAACAAGTTTCCATACAATGTATGTTATATATTATCAGTCAGTAATAACTAAGCCAGACCCTAGAGGAAGTTTCTACCACTGACATTTCAAAATGCAAGCATTTCATGTTTGTTCAAAAGATCCATCTATACAGAATCAGCTGTTTTGGCCACGAACTTCAATCTTGTGCTGTTTTCGCTTGCGGCTTATCACCGGGAGTGCAGTACAGCAATTAGATTTTTCACTTCCACCAGCCATTTTTAATATCTTCCACTTCAAAGTCTACAATAACTACACTACGGAGTGTCAGGAAATGAAAATTCCTGTCTCCATTTGATATTTCAGAAGGACCTCAAGGGAAGAAAACAGAGTCATCCTGATGGGAATTTTGCCAATATGTAATTACTAAACTCCCTACTCCCTAATGTGCACGAAGGATCAATATAAACTTCCTGTTACTCACTGAAGCACAACACAGCGTTACTCCAGGACGGAGCACAGGACCAATGCTGACTTAAAAAAATTAAAAATGGGGCTGGTGGGTGTTTAGAGTGTTTAAGTGACAAGATACTGATCTTACCTCCTGTAGTTCTGCTTTGCAACTACTAAGCAAGCCTTGATTTTGTTTACCTGGACATTAATTGAAGATGCAACTTCAGCACTTCAGCTGAAGCTTCTATCAGCCACCACATTTCTAACAACAAAATTGGAAAAATACTGAAGGAAACAAATTATGAAGCAATTACTGAACTGTGTAAGTCATGTAATGTATGAAAGCTTCCTGATGAACTATAAAAATAGGTACAGATGAAAACACTTCAAACTAATGGGTTATTAGAGGGACTATTAGATCTCCCTAGGTATTTAAAATTAAATCAGAAATCTAAAGAGGAAGTTGATGTAGATCACAGGAATCAAAATTAAAAGGTAGATAAAACACCAGAGAAAAGCACGATAAAGTGAGTACATTGCAAAGGAATGTGGCATTAATCTAGCTCTGTATAGATGTTGGCAAATTATTTTGAGAAAAATGGTAAGGGATAAATGAGAGTGTGTTCAGACACAGCAATCAGGAGTACTACAGTGGAAAAGAAATATCCTTAGTTAAGAAAGAAAGAAAAAAAAAAAAGAACAGCTACCTAAATCCTAGCCAGGCAGCAGCTACAGCAGCTACAAGAAAGTAACATGGAATCTAACAGAATGACATGGGAGAAGATTTGAAAATAAATAAGTAAATATTTGTATTGCTAAAGAAGAGCATTCAAATCAACACTAACCAAAACTGAAAACTGAAAGAAGGGAAAGTGAAGTTTAGCAGAACATCTAGTAAACAACTTTATTCAGCAACAGCAACATCTCCCAGAAGCCATAACCAGTTTCAAACAAGAGTGGACAACACCCTGTAAGATACACGAAGAAAACAATTCACCATGGGCAAAGGAAGGAAGCAAACAACATGAGCACCAGCACAGATGCATACCACGAATGTGAGCACATTGCGTTCCAGTCGCACGCGACTCAGCTCCAGCCGCAGCAGAGCTTCCAGTAACTCCAAGTGCTGGGACAAGGCCAAGAAAACTAAAGGCAGCATTGCTGCTGCAGAGCTGGTGGCCAACAGGGAGATTTTAAAGTCAGTGTGCAGGGCTGCACTTCTAGATCTTCTAGGCTGCTTCTCCCTTGCTTGGGCCTCCATTTCTCCAGGATATGCAAATGTATGCTGACATCCTTCTGAAGAGGTGAACCATTTCAGTGATTTACTGAATTAGGAAGGGGTAATGAGGTAATTTTAGGGAAAAAAATTAATTATTAACAACACAATTTGATTTTTATTCCCAGTGCTCATTTATGAGCAGTTCCAACATGCCATGTCAAGTGATACGTGCCGATTTATGGCCTTACACACTTCATGCTCCAGCTGCAGAATTCATTCCCTTGGCATTCATCGTACTAGTTCAGCTAATATTTTCGTAGATGGTTTCACTCTGATTACAGTATTCCTTGTTACATTTGTGTTCTTCAAAATAATCAAAAGGTAATTAGAGGAAAAAGCTCTTGTCACTCCTAACAAAAGCACACACAAGAAAGCTCAGTTCAAACCTGCAAAGTGTGGGTGTATTTTCTACTGCACAAGCCTCTCTTTGGTATGCATGTCTTACAAAAGCACTTATTATTAAATGGCTTCTGCATCGCCCGAGGTTACAATTAAGCTATCCTTTTCTTCACTCTCACCTCTCTGCAAAGTGCTTTGCTACTATGTAGGAAAGACACTGGAAAATTAGAACCTAACAGGAGACTGTACTAATGGTGACTTTGATTCTTAGGTATATTATAGTAAAAATAAATGACTGAAGGCTAATACTACACAAATCCAAATTTTAAAGCTCATATGTGTCTTCATAACAAACTGAAACCCCATCAATCCCAGAAATGTAATCTTTGCATTCATAATGCAGATTTAAACTTAGATGGCGAAACATACATTGCTGGGATAAGAAGTTTTTGCTCTTTTCCCTCGAATCTAAACTGTATTGGTTACCTATTTAGTCTGCATTACTGCGGTGTCTGAGCAATCCCAGTCTTCTGTGTATTTATCTTCAATGTCCTCCTCACAAGAAGAGAAACAGGCTAGAAGAGGGTGCCTGAGTCACAAAGAAACCCACATAAAATGGAAGCCAGGACTTTCAAACACCAAAGTGTTCGTCTACCCACTAGACCATCCTTACCTGCCACAACAAAAATGAACGAGTTCACCACAAGACCTCACATAACTAAAGCTTCAAAGTAGAAAGTACATCAGAGTAAGAACTGAGTGCTCCCAGAAACAATGTTTAGCATAACTGAGTCCTCCTCCTTCTGGAATTCTTAAAGGTTATCACAAATTAAGAATAAGTGTCTGAACACCCAGAATTTGGGATTGATGGGTTTGTTTTTTTGAGGAAGGATGACTTGATTTTTATTTTATTTTTTTTCTTGAAGGCTTTCATGACTGAAGTCCAGGTGTCTTCATGAGATGCCATTCCTCACAGGAGGGTTAAGAGAGAAGATTACAAAATGTGGAGGACCAGCTGTAAAATTTAACAGAATTATGAAAGCAAATGCAAGGTAAATATTCTGAAGTGACAAGCTAGAATAAAGATAGCTGCAACAGCTAAATCAAAATGCCATGATTCTCACTTTTGAAGCCAGTTTTGCTAATTATCTTACTGTGGCTCTATTTCTATCACATCTATGCCTATCTGGCCTGGTTTGAGTGAGAACAGAACTAATTCTGCTCAGTCATTTTACTTCTCAGCTCAGTTCTTCTAACTGACTGCACTGTCTGAAGTCAGCAGCCTGTTTCCCCAGGCAGTGTCTGCTGCTGGCAGTGACAACACCCCATGGTTAGAGTTACTACCAAGGGTTGGTGTGCAGACCAAGGCCACTGCTGGATCTCATGTACCACACGGGGGGTGCAGGAAAGTAAAAGGCTGCACCTGCAGGGAGGAGCAGACAGGGCAGGTGACCCCAAACTGACCAATGAGCTATTCCATCCCATATATGTCAGATTCAGTATAAAGCAGAGGGATCTGGAGGGTCAAGAGCTTGCTAGTTTTGTTTCCTTGCTAGCTTGCTTGCTTGGCCCTCTCTCTAGGGGCTCCCGGGCTCNGTGACTCTATCACAAATGCAGGGCAATCTGAAGCATTAATAAATGGGGTTTGGATTTTGAAGAGACCGTTACACAAAAAAACAACAATATTTAAGGATGTAATAAAAATGTTAGAATCTATCCTTCACCATTTTTTGAGATTGCAGGAAGCAACCTGGACAAATACACAGCTCCTTTACAGAACATTTTATTCCCAATCCAAGATATCCATCATTAACTCAACTACAAGGAATAAACTTTGCATTACAATTAGCTGATATGTCATCCTGTCATATTTTAATGTTGCTTTCCTAGAGTTTGGGAAGTCTCATCAAAAATAAAGCATCACTTCTCTGATAAATGTGCACCTAAGATGATAGCAAGCAGACCAATTAATTTGTAGTACACCTGGAAGGATTTTGCAAGTAAATTTAAAGTAAAAACAGTTGACAGAGGCAGATCATTTGAAATATCAATCTAGAAAGCTCACTAAAAGCAAGTGCTTACAGCTGGAAAATGCAATCAAAGTCTAAAGAGATTAGGCTGAGATGATGTAAAGTTAGAATATTAGAGCTTGCTGCTGAAGGGCAGATTTGCTTCTATTATAGCATTTACTAGAAAACAAAATAAAATATATTTTAAATGTTATTTTAAGACAGGTTGATGATGTCAGACTGAAAGGAAACAAATAAGATGGGGAAGCTGACTTCAGCCACTGAGAAAACTAAGAAATGACCAATATGATGTCACAGTGATCATCCATTTCATTTTCATTACACTTAACTCTTCCAACCTTTCTTCTGTGTTGGTGTCAACACGTTGGCTTTACATTCAGTGTCTGCACCAACTCTTCTAAGACCTCAGGGTCTGTCTAGAGCAGAATGCAGCTTTTGGTAGCTGACAGTTTTCAGCAACCAGAGTACACCCAACCCAGCATCTCACCGCAAGCAGAGATACCAACTTGAGGCACAATAGGCTGTAGATGTCATCTCAGAGACTCTGGTAGGACTCTTCCAGGCACTGTGCAGTGACAAAGGAGAGATGAGCACATGAGGAGACCAAGATGCTCACTGAATGGTGGATGGCAGAGAATAAAATCAGTGCACTTTTCTAGATAATTGGAGCTTTAGTTTGAGTACCTTTCTTTGAAATCCAAATCCTCTTGCTTCCCTCCCTTTCTTCCTATCATCATGGATTTATCCTAGGTGTCCAGAATGATTAAAGTCTCTCCTGCTAAGGTCTCATGCCATTCTTTTGCATTACTTAGATGGTAGAAAATTGTCACATAGCATCTCACCTTCAAAAGTTAAACAGAGCATATAGGGATAATGAAACAATTCAGCAGCCACAGCCTGATTCAGACATACAGCACACTGATTGCTGACAGTCACTCTCTTATCTGCAGTACTAACAGAAAATCTCATTTGTATCAAACTTTTTTTTTTTTTTCCCCCAGGATTGCCTTAAATGGAAAATCCTAAGGATACCTGGAGTATGTGATAAAAGAAAGGCACCTGATCTCAGAAATTGACTTCTTTACTCTTAAACACCCAACTTTATCTCTCTTATGCAGGTACTCCTTTCCTCTAAAGTCTTCATAACCTTTTCCAATTAATATGACAACCTCTGGCAAGAACAGCAGTATCCAATTACTTTACTAACCCAGGACCTGAAGGTAGTCATTCCTGGTCCATAAATTCTAACCCCAACTCTATTCCATAAGTCACTGTCCCACTGTCATTTCAGGACAACTTTCCTGGCCTTGCTTGAAAAATGAAACAAAAAATATTGGTATTTGCCTATCCACCTGCAAATCCTGGACAAAGCTATTTATCTAGTGGGAAAAATGAAGTTTTTTTCCTCAGAAAGACACTAAGATCAAAGGCCAAATATTAAGTATTTCACAATCTAAAACAAATACAGGAAGAGATATACAATACATTGGAGGTTCCAGCTTTAAACACTGTCTGTTTGTTATAAATAGAACTTAAGATAGTACCTACACAATAACAGTTCATAAGATGAGTAGCAGGCATTTGGACAGAGGTTAATTTTACTGAACAATAAACAGTCAAAAACTGAACACCAAATCCAAGTTCCCAGCACAAATGGTGGCCCAAGGACTGGGAGAGAAAACTTTCAGAGGACAGATTTGAGACAAATATGGAAAAAGTACCATAAAGCAGGAAGAAAAAAAAACAAGTTAATACAAAAGCAATGTGGAAATCAAGAAGAAAATGTTTAAAGGCAGGAAAAACAACTGAAGAGCTTGGAAGGAAAGGTATTTAAAAAAAGGAAACAGCTTTAAAGTATTTCTCTGCGACCTATAGAGCAGAGAAAGAAAATGAGAGAAAAATAAAATTGGGATGGACTCAAGAGTTTTAAGTACTATGCTGATGTTAGATACTGTGCCAGACTGTATTCTGAGAAGCCTCACAGGAAGATAAAACTTGGGCCTTGAATGCAGCAGCCACCAAACCCCAAACCTCTGAGTGAAAAGCAACTGCGGTATCACAGATCACAAAGCCATAGCAGTTTGTTTAAGTGAACGAAAACAACATCTGCTGTATGATTTCACTGCCACGCTGCACTTCTCTGCTGCTTTCCAAGGCATCTACACAACTCAGTCGAGCTGATTCTAGAGACTGCACTCACCAGCTTGAAAGAGGCACAAGTGATACGAACAAGCAATGCTTATCTGTTTTTCTCTCTGCTACTGGTAAAGAAAGCTATAAACTGCCACACTGCTGCTGCCAGCTGCAGCTTCAGAAGACAGTATTAAACCAGATCTCCAGCTAGAGTGCTACGAACAAAAGAGCATTGCCAACCTTCTGTCTAAATTTCCATTACTAAATGGAAAAAATAAAAATGTTTTGCTTCTGTAATTTTCCAGGCTGTTTACTCATGCACTGCTCAGGATGTTGCATGTTCTTCACTCTTAAATACCAAATTTCTCTCTCTTATGTAGGCACTTCTTTCTGCTAAAGCCTTTACAACCTTTTCCAGTTAATATGACAACCTCTGGCAAGAGCAGCAGTACCCAGTTACTTCACTAACCCAGGACTTGAAATTTGTCACTCCTGGTCCTCTGTTAGTCCTCTCTGCTTATATGGGTCATTTCCACAACGGTGAAAAGGACTTGAAAAAATAAAGTAAAANCATCAGTTTTCACTCAGGAGTTACTCTGAGTTTATATATTTTGTTTGTTTGTTTTTGTAGTTTGTTTTTTTGGGGTTGTTTTTTGGTTTTTTTTTCCTAAGTCTACAAGACTTAAAACCTGAAAGAGATGTGTATCCTGTGGGAAGAATGGAGCAAGCATCTGTAGAAATACACCCTGCAGCTCTTCTCCTGAGTGCAGTAACCCACAGAGCAGGTCTGGGGCCAGCACTAGACCTGGCAGTCCCTGGCAGGAAGAGAGCGCACTGGAAACTCCCTCCAAGAACAATCAGGTCTATAATGAGAATCCCACAAACAGACCCTTTCTTACACAGAAAATCTTGTTAAGTACTTGCAGAGGAAAAATACACCCATTCTACCAAGGAGAAACCTGAGTTCCACTCTATGAATAAAATCACATCTTTGGGTCATTTTAGCTCCCTGCTGTAGGTGACCTATTTGATTTCAGAGCAAGCCAGATCTACAAATCCCATTTCTCAAAGACACACAAGTAATTTTTCAGGTATCCCTGGGTTTCCTCATTCTAAGGTCAAAACACCCATTAAAAGGGATCCGAGCAGTGGGCTTTCAGTTCGAAAGCAGGTTTCTGCCTGAACAAACACATGGCATTGAACAGGGAAAATAAAGAAAACACAATGAATAAATGACAGATCCAATACAGAAATACTCTGTCCCAAGACTGTCGTTGTCCAGGCTAATTTTAATGCTCAACTATGCTACACAGCTCTACAGAATTCCTTTGATCTAATACTGCATCTGATTCCTAGCTGCTGGATCTTGTCCAGATGAAAATCCTTAATCAACTGGAATTAGCAATTACTAAAAAATCCAGCCTACAGGGTAGTACTATCTTCAGCTTCCGACACAAATAATGAACTCATTAAAAGCCTGCATAAATCAGAGAGCTTCCAGGGTTGTGTTTTGTGACCATAAAGCTGATACCCTCAGATCTACTGGTTGGAATTCATACAGAACATACTCCAGCGTCCTGTGCCATACACTCGTGACTCACAGAAAAGCAGATGTGAAGGAAGAAAGTGAGGGAGAGGCACGGTTTGTGTGAGTTACATACACTGCCCTGGTTTAACTCACCTCATGCTGTTATGTAGAGGTAGATGTTCAGCTCACACCCAACACCACGTCTTTTTCTACCTCTCCTTGTCTGCTTTCCTGCCTAAAGAAGACTAATGCTTGCCTTCTCTTCCAACCCAAAAGTAAAACTAACATCCTTGTCTAGCTGAACCAGCTCACAGTCATCTCCTAGAGAAGAGAATCAGAGCAATGTTGCCTGGACTAGGCTGTGAGGGAAAATAGCCTTGCTCACAAAGGCAGCTGGAGATCCTGTAAGAGACACACATTCTGCATGCACCATTCCAGGGTCACTCCAAGGACAATGGGTTTGGAAAACAAGTCCAAAGAAACCGAGGAATAATGCAAAGCCAAATGAAAAAATAATAGTAAATAAAAAAGCCCCAGGAAACAGCTGGAAAACAGATACACTGCTGAGCATTCATCTCAATTTTGAAATTAAGTTTGGAATTTCCCTCAGGAAAGCTCTGCAGTGTGGAGGGCAGGTTGAGTCACCAGTTGCTGGAAAGGCAAAGAACTGGAGAGGAACCTCCACACTGGAGTGAAGGTACAAAGGGGGCATCTCCCCACTGGGACTGACAAGAGAAGGATGGCTGCTTCTGCCTCCCAAACTCCAGACACAGTGAAGTACATACTCTGCCAGAGGTCACTTGGCCTTCCTGTAAAGGAGATAATGATCCTGGAAATGCTGCCTGCACTGACCGCTTCAAAAACGTCTGTTTTTCAGTCACTGATCACAGCATGTATGCCGTGTATTTCCTCAAGGAAATTAACTTTTAAAAACAGACAGAAAAATCTATCCTATTCAGCCACTTCAGGTTTTTGAGACAGCATAAAAACTCCAAATACTTTACAGTGCATTCTGAAATGCACAAAAGGGGTCTGTCTGTGCCTGAAACCTGAAATCAAAATAGTACCCAGTAAAATCACTGAGCCTCTGCCCACAGCTTGGTTATATGGGGATATTAAGATCAATTAATGGCATAAAAGATACTAAAGCAGTGCTGCTCTGTTTGGGGTTTTTTGTGTGTTG
>VWZY01007060.1:11546-29749 GCA_013399075.1 Chloroceryle aenea
TGTCAGGAGTTGTCGAGAGTGAGAAGGTCTCCCCTGAGTCTCCTTTCCTCCAGGCTGAACAACTCCAGGTCCCTCAGCTCCTCTCCTCACCAGACTTGTGCTCTAGACCCTTGAGCAACTGTCTTGCTTTCAAGCTTTATTCTTTGGCTTGAGGTCAATGAAATAAGGCCTCCTGGATGATGTCCCTTGGAGGGAGAGTCAGTGAGAAGGATTTCAAGGCAACATGCAACCCCCCAGTTTGTTATAGTTCCAGGTTTTATTGAAATAGTTATGCATGAAGTTTCTGTTTTCTTGTTGATTCTTCTACAGCNGGCACACGCAAGCATAGTTTTCTCATCCTGTGCTGTGTGGGCTGTGACCTCCCAGCAGCTTCTTGTAGCCTGATTAACACTGGGTGATGCTGGCTCCTCTGCCGTCTCCTCCCAAGCACTTCTCAGCAGACTGCCCACCAACTGACTGACCCCCAGCACAGACTAGAGGCTTTTCTTCAGAAAGCCCCCCAAAAGTGCTTTTTGCTGTAACTCCCTTCTCCAGTGCAGACTTACCTGCCCTGAAGCTGGTCTCCTCAGCAATGGTGTCCGGTGACAGGACTAGGGACAATGGCCATAAACTGGAAAACAGGAAGATCAGCCTCAACATGAGGAAATACTTCTTCACTGCGTGGGTAGCAGAGCTTGGAAGAGGCTGTCCAGAGAGGTGGTGGAATCTCCATCTCTGGAGACTTTCAAAAGCCAACTGGACTTGTTCCTGTGTGATCTACTAAAGGTGGTCCTTCTCTGGCAGGGGTGTTGGACTAGATGATCTTTAGAGGTCCCTTCTAACCCTTACCATTCTGTATTTTTTGTTGTACCCTTATTTTTGGTTGGTAGCAATGCTTTTTTTTGTGCAATTCCTTGTTGTTGCTATATTTTGTGATTATCCTTGCAACACGACAGTTTTTAATGGTTAGCAGTGTGCTGAGGCTTGTACATTGTGGGTTTGTGAAGATCCTTGCTCATGGACCATGTTATTGCCTTAGAGTCATTTATATTGGAAACCTTTAAGATCATAAGTCCAACTGTTAGCCCAGCACTGCCAGGGCACCACTAAACCATGTTCTTCAGCACCACATCTCCATGCCTTGGAAACCCCTCCAGGGATGGGGACTCCACCACTGCGTTGGGCAGCCTGGGCCAGGCCTGGACAACCCTTGTGGGGAACAAATTGTTCCTCAGGTCCAACCTAAACTTCCTCTGGCAACGTGAGGCCGTTCCCTCTTGTCCCGTCTCTCGTTCCTTGGGAGAAGAGACCAACCCCACCTGGCTCCAGCCTCCTGTCAGGAGTTGTGGAGAGTGAGAAGGTCTCCCCTGAGTCTCCTTTCCTCCAGGCTGAACAACTCCAGGTCCCTCAGCTCCTCTCCTCACCAGACTTGTGCTCTAGACCCTTGAGCAACTGTCTTGCTTTCAAGCTTTATTCTTTGGCTTGAGGTCAATGAAATAAGGCCTCCTGGATGATGTCCCTTGGAGGGAGAGTCAGTGAGAAGGATTTCAAGGCAACATGCAACCCCCAAGTTTGTTATAGTTCCAGGTTTTATTGAAATAGTTATGCATGAAGTTTCTGTTTTCTTGTTGATTCTTCTACAGCGGCTAAAACTAATGGAATTTAACAGGCATGGTTGGTATCAGGACATTTTAGGTAATTAGTATGTCCCAAAGCACTGCATTACAGCTCAGGAGGAGGAGCGGTGGATCTGCCTGCTGTGATCTGTAGCTCCCACTGGCAGTAAGTGGAAAACTTTGGTTTTAGTAACTCTCACAGATTTGCTAGGGGAGTTTTAGCCTCTCCTTCTGCTGGTACCAGGCACTACTGGACACAGCGCCTTCTCTCACATCATTTGTTATTGTTGTTGGGCAGTATCCACCCTCCTCTTTTCTTCTCCCCAAATGAACTTTTCAAGGACCTTGGTGAAGTTAAATATAGATTTTTTTTTTAATGTTTTTTTGGTGGTGGTGGGTTTTTTTTTGTTTTTTTCCATTGTGACGCCAGTGATGGGATTTATGGCATGATCTCATGCACCACCTGCTTGAATGCCCCAAAGGAAACCAAGCCAAAGCTGGGGGGCATATCTCACAGCCCTGGGATTGGGACCAGCTTCTGATGGTGTCAGGACCATTGGCATAAATTAAAATAGTTAGACAAAAGCTTTGGAAACATAGAAAGATGAATGTTGGACGTGGGATCTTGAGAAGCAAAACCCCATTTTGGTGCCAAGTGGGAATTGTTTCCAATCAGTAGCTTCTCTTTTCTTTCAGGCGGTGACCGTGCGGAACTCCATGGCTAAATCACTGTACAGCGCCCTGTTTGACTGGATCGTGTTCCGCATCAACCACGCACTCCTCAACTCAAAGGACATGGAGGAAAGCACCAAGGTAACATCTTTCCATCTCTTCTGGCTGTGCTCTGGTGTTTTAAAAATAGGTTACTATGCAATAAAACTACCTGAGGTCCTAACATTACATTGCTTAACATAATATAGTTAATTTTTCTGTGATTAATATTTTTTGACTGAGTACATTGTTGTCTTAAGTGGCATTTGCTGACCCAGGAAGGGTGAAGCACCTCAAATAATATATCCTCAAAGCAGCTGGGGAGGATGTTTTGTTGTAGCCCCAAAAACCCGTTATCCCTGCATCTTCAGGAGTGACACCAAATAATTTTCCTTCTTGTGTTGTAAAACTATAGGCCCATATATATAATTGAGGGGAAGAAAGAGAAATCTTGTTACCACAAAGTGCTTTGATGATGTTTCTCCATAAGAATAATGAAGAAAGGTGTGGGGTCAGTATGTATTGGGACAGCACATCCATACTGAGCAGAGAAGTGAGATTAGGGGGGGAAAACCCTGTCAAGGGGAACAGCAAAGCCAGTGTGGTGCCAAAATCATTTTGAAAGAATTGATGGAAGGAATGAGACGATGTCTCCTGAGATAGCTGTGACCCAGGATGTCATCTCCAGAAAGCTTATCTCAGCAGGGAGATGCTGACCCCAAAAAGCTTGGGTGTATGGATGCTTCAATGCACAGATGCACTCACATCTCACCAGCTCCCTTGGCTTGGAAGTTTTGGGCCTGGGCCAGCAACATGTGTGGGGTTTTTTTGGGGGTGCTGTGCATCCAGTAGCTGCCAAAGGAAGATTGTTTAGCTAAGCGTTAACGTTACATTTGAATTACACCCTAGTACCGAAATGATGTTAAAGTGCGTGGCATCCAGCGTGTCTTCTGACTACACATGCTTCCTCTTCCTGTTTAATATTTTTACCCAAAGTGTGTTCTTTCCTGATTTAATTTTATTTTTTTCCCAAGTCATCAGAAGTTTTATCTGGGCTGTCAGGTGAAAAAGAAAACAACCCACTGTTTGTGTATTTGCTGAAGCAGAAAAGGTGGATTCATTTTGACAAGCATCTCAAATAGCAATTATTTTTTTTTTAATCATCTAGTGGTTTTTTAAAAAATATTATCCGTTCTGGAATGCTGAAATGCAAAATCAGACGAGGACACTGTTGCTTGCTCAGTCAGCAGGTCTGTAATAGCAAGGCACAATGGTGGGTGTTTATGGGCCATTAAACTTTGGTTCCTAACCTCAAGTCCTGGAAGGTGAGAGCCAGAACAGACTAAATTCCTGCTGTTTTCCAGCATCACCACTGTGCATCAACCCTCTGACTTCTCCAGCCAAGATCCTATGCAGTGTAACCACCTTCCCTCACCCATCTTCCTGTATCATCTTATGAATTCCCAATTCCCACCTTTCTGCCCCACCCCTTGGGTTTTTTTTTAATTTTTGCCCAAAATGACACAGAGTAGCAATAAGGTCCAGGTCAGATGGCAAGTCTCCAGAGCTGGGAGCAGTTGTTGCCCTTGTGCAAAAGCAGATCTGCCCATGCTGGGGAATACCGAAGGACCCAGAGTTGCAGGAATGAGATCCAGTGAGGCAGTCCCAGGCTGGTATGTGGGCCAGGTTTTCTGAAACAGGCAGGTAGTGCACAGAATACCAAGAAATAGCTCCATCTAGAGATGGGAGCATGATTAAGTTTCTCTTCAGAGACCTCTATGAGCGAAGATTGATTTTCACAAGTTCCTGAGAAATCACGGAAATGCAAGAATCCTGCTCATTTTGTGGGTAGAGAGGTTAAAGAAGAGAGTTTATGTGCATTGCACAGAGAAGCTTTGTTAAATATTGACAAGCCAATTCTCTCTTTAGCTGTTCTACAGCATCACCTCGTCACCCCTTGTTTTTAGTCCCTGACATGAGTCCTTCAAGCCAAGGGCCTGCCTGCCAGGCCCAAGCAAGGCTGGGAATAGCAGCTCCTTTGTCCTCAAGGAATAATGTAACTGCCAGTGAGTGGCTGAGGCTCTGTGGCTGCCACTGAAACACCAGCCAGCATTTACCACCACCCTTCTCTGCCCTGGAGGAACTGAGCTGATGATGATTAATTTTTTTCTACCACTTCACAATCATCTTGCAATCCCTCATCCTTGGAGAAACCTCAGATGAGGACATAGGTTCTTCTTAACTTTCCATATACAGTCTTGAGGTTGGGCAACACCCAGCAAGTAACCATAAGGTGGACTGGGAGCAGCGGCATCCACAGACTCTGGGAACAGGACTTCGCTGCAAGGCATGATCTCAGCACTTAGATGACATCTTGCTGGCATCTATAAACTCCCTCAAAGCCTCTCCTAAAAATGCTGTGTCTGGATTACGAAAGAAAAACACAATCTAGTACCTCACCATGAAAGATAGCCAACTGTTGAGTTTGCAGTGGGTGAGCAATATAAGACTCACCCTGCATCAAATGTCCTAGCTTAATGCCAGCCCATGCTTGCCACCGATACTCCTCTGACTTCTAAGATAGATTTTGAAATAATCCCGTAGGTTGTGAAGGTTCAGAAGGTTGTCAGATGATGGGGTTTTGGCAGAGGGCTTTCTTCAATGACAGTCAGGTTACGCAGAGGTAAAATAAGACTCAAACTCCTCTGAATTCAGAGTGGGAGGAGAACTGCGTCTGAAGTAGATGAGAAAAATGAATATGAAAGTATATTAGGAAGTGATAGAGCAAGAGGAAACAGCCTCAAGTTGTGCCAGGGGAGGTTTTGATTGGACCCAAGGAACAATTTCTTCCCCACAAAGGTTGTCAAGGCCTGGCCCAGGCTGCCCAGAGCACTGTTGGAGTCCCCATCCCTGGAGGGGTTTCCAAGCCATGAAGATGTGCTGAGGGGCATGGTTTAGTGGTGACCTGGCAGTGCTGGGTTAATGGTTGGACTCGATGATCTTAAAGGTCACTTCCAACCAAAACAATTCTATAATTCTGTATCTCTTCATCAGTATACATTTTTATTTAAGTGGTCATACACATCTCTTCTGTAAAACTTCTCATGAAGAGCATGTGTAGTCTTCACAGAAGTCAACTTGACCAGAGCTACCTTTTGCCTGTTTGTGGTAGCTCAGGGCTTTGATGTGATGGTTGGAGGTTTCAGAGGGCTACAAATACTATGCACATATAGCACAAAACCAAAACCCACATTTCCTCTCCACTCTGCATGATGTGGAAACATCTACATTGCCCCAGGCACCTAGGACAGCCATGCTGACCAAAACTCATACTCAACCAAACCAGTGGTGGATATAAGGTGATGTTTGGTGCACAGGCTATTTATAGCTAGTTAAGCCTAGTACACATTGCTTGTGTACTCTCTGGCTTGGTGATAGGTGAGAAGACATCTTGGATCCTAGTAAAGTCCAGACCTCAGGGAGAACTTGGAACAGTGAGAATAGACACAATTTTTATATCCCAATATGTGTGTTTATTTGATGTCAGCAGAAAGGAGAAGATCAAAAGATGAAGCTGGGCAAAAAAAATAAACAGCAAGCCATTGCTCTTCCAGTGTTTTTCAAGCAAGTATTTGGGTGATGTAAATTGTATCTTTGATATTCAAATTTAGTTAAATGTACAGTGAATTATTTTGGGAAAGCACAGTGGGATTTGACTTATCTTCCTTGCTGACAGGATTCGTAGCATATCATTTCTGAACTGAGCTGTGAATAAGTTACTTAATGTGGCTTTTTTATGCTTGTAGCAGTGCTGCTGTGTATCCGTTTCACTCCTGACTCCATGTTCCTTGGTCTTTTCTCTGGCACTTTTAGCTTCTTTTATGTTCTCATGATCCCCTACAAGTTGTCTGAAATTTGACCTTAATTAATGAGGTCAAAGACTTTTCCTCCTCTTGAGAACTAGATTATTAAACCTCAAAGAGTCTCTTATTTAATTCCCCTTCCATAAATTAGGTTAAGAAATGTTAGAAGTCCATTTTGTTGCTTAAAATGATGATGTATTAGAAATCATCGTGGACCAAAAGGCATTTCTTCCAAGGGTGTTTTTTTAAGATTTTCCCATTTAATTCTTATGAAGTATCTTAACTTCTTCCTAAATGACCCTGCTGCTGGTTTCAGATCAGGGCGCTGTGTATGTGGTGATGATGGTGAACGTGAATTCATGGCTATGAAAAAATTAATGATCAAATTAAGGAAGAATTTACAAGCATGAAAAAAATTTGTGGTTGAATTCATGAGGAACTCATGGCCATGAAGAAAATTCATTTTTGAATTAATGAAGAATTTGTTCGAAGTGGGAATTTGAAATTGCAGAATTAGATTTGTAAAGGTAAAATCCCTTTGATTTTTTTCTTTAAATATTTAACCACAAACTTAAGCTTAAACCCAACTACGTTCCATGTTTATCATCAGTTTAACATTTTTTTTTCTTTTTTTTTTTCTTAGCTTGTTATAAGAATTTACTCTGTACTGGTAGACTTGTGCTGCTTTATAATGGGAAAACAGATTCAACCCTTTTGTGTAGGTACCATGAGATGATTTTTTTTTTTTTGGCCATAAAGCAGAAAAATAACCATAAATTCCCAGTTTTCCCAACTCATGTGCATTGACCTCTTTCTTTATCAGGAACTTGGTGGTGCCGCCTCCTGCAACAGAGGCCCAACGACCTGATTCACCGCCAAGCTCTGCCCTAATTTCTCTGTCATGAAACTCCACAGTTAAAATGTGTATTGTGGAGGTGTTCGGAAGTTTTCCACGTAGACAGTGATGTGAGAAAAATTTTGGTTTTCCCTGTGTGACAGAATTAACCAGCCTCATCTTGTACATGCGGTTTGATAGCTGCAGTGATTTTGTTAAATATGGATTTTATTTTTTTTTTAGCTCTGTGCATTTTAACTTTCTGAGCTTGTTTTATTTTGTGTGTTAGCAAAATAAGCATTATAAAAAGACAACTTCAGAATACAGTATTTTAAATAGGATTCTTTTATAACGAAAATAACCAATTTTTTTCTATATGTAATGCTTCTGTTTAAACTTCTTTAAAATAGATTTTTTTATCATGCAGCAGCAGATTTGTGCTTGTTAGGCTGTTGTTTAATGAGTGTATTTGTGAAGAAAAGCATTGCCATATTCATTGGGACAAGCAGGAGACGGATGCTTGACCTTTGGGTAGCAGTGAGTAAGAGCGAATCTTTCTGCCAAGCTCAGTCCTTGGTCCAGTGGCTTTCCAGTTTCCATCTTCTGGTCAAACGACTGTTTTCTCATGGGCCTTTTGCCAAGTGATGTAAACTTCTGGGAAGATGGCCAAGGACTTTCAGTAGTCATCCTTGTGGCATGGATGAGGGTGAGGAGGTAGATTCTGCCAGGCCCTGGAGTAGGGAGAAAAGCCTGGACAAAGGATAAGTAGCGAAAGACCTCTTGGAAAAAATGGGTGAGAGTCTTATTGTTGTGTTTACAGGCTTTTTAAAATTGTGTTTCCACTTGTTCCAGTAGCCAAAGCCCATATCATACAAAGCTGCAACTCACAAGCTGAGTGGCTGCTTTGCCCACAGCAGCCACGTCCGTTCCAGCTGTAAGTGGCTCCTGAATCAGGAGTAAGGCACAGAAGGAATATTTTCCTCCCATGTTGTGTGATCTGTTGGAAATGGGAGAACTGCAGCATGGACGGACATGTGGATAGTCTGGTTTGGGTTTCTGGCCATGAAATTCATCTAGTCTTAGGAAGGTAGTCTTAGGAAATCCAAAGCACAGATATGACCAACAAAATTAAAACTACCTCTCAGGTTCTTCTGGGGTGGAGAGGAGGGAGTGTTTCTCCTCCTCAAGGTTTGATTCATTTGACCAGTGTTAATGCTTTTACCTCTCTTAATATTTGTACTTAATTCATTGGAATGTAAGAAGAGAATCTGTTCATAAGCTTGTAGGGTGGACACAAGCTGAGTTGTATTTTTAACTAATTATTAATTACTTGTTTAACAGAACAGTCATCTACAGGTTTGGAAATTGCAGGAGAAATCATACCCACTGAAGCTTCATTTTCATCCTGGCTCCCTGGGTCATGAAGTTCATCTGCTGTTACATCCCCATATCCCTCTTCCGCGAGGTTTACCAAATCCATATGACAGTAGAGGGCTGAAGTTTTATGAAAACCAGTACCTACATGAAGGAGAAAGGTCCACATTTCTACTCCTGTTAAGGGAAGGAAGGATAGTCTGTTTGTGAAGGTTGTTGGATGATGGGGTTTTGGCAGAGGGCTTTCTTCAATGACAATCAAGTTATGCAGAGGTAAAGACTCAAACCCATCTGAATTCAGAGTGGGAGGAGAACTGCGTCTGAAGTTGATGAGAAAAATAAATATGAAATTTATTAAGAAGTGATAGAGCAAGAGGAAACAGCCTCAGTTTGTGCCAGGGGAGGTTTTGATTGGACCCAAGGAACAATTTATTTCCTACAAGGGTTGTCCAGGCCTGGCCCAGGCTGCCCGGGGCACTGGTGGAGTCCCCATCCCTGGAGGGGTTTCCAAGCTGTGGAGATGTGGTGCTGAGGGCCATGGTTTAGTGGTGCCCTGGCAGTGCTGGGTTAATGGTTGGACTTATGATCTTAAAGGTTTCTTCCAACCCAAATGGTTCAGTGATTCTGACCAAGTAAGTCAGTTAGGCCGACTTACTGAGCATCTGCCTGGACCAAAGTTCAGTTACTTCAAATGGGAGGAGTGTGGCCATCACACCAGGATGGGATGTCCTGCTGCCATGGCTGGAGATGGTGGGCTGGGAGGAATGTTGAGTTAGGTTACGTCTCTCACTAGGATGTTCCTCTGGTCCACCTGGTATACAAGATGGATATTTTATATTTGATACTATTTTGCTTCTGACCTTTTCTTCCCAACCCTATCCCCATTTTTCCCCTCAGAATTTAAATACTCTCTTGGATCCAATAGGATAACTTGAAACAGGGTTCAGATTCAGATTTCTTCAAAGATGGTTATTTATCTATAAGTTAAAAGAAAGAAACAATTCTAAAAGGATTATTCTTTCAGAAAAAGGCCATCTGTCCAGGTATATAGGGATACATATTGTCTCCCTGATGTAGATTAAGTCTTCCAGGTGACATAATGCCAACCGTTCCAGTAAAAATTAAAGTCCTGCTATTAAGTATATTTAATTTGCTTTGTGTGCTTTTGACTATGTAGAAATAATTAATTTCCTTCATGTGATTTTATTCTAATCCTCATTCTTATTTCCTTGCAGACTTTATCCATTGGAGTACTCGATATTTTTGGGTTTGAAGACTACGAAAACAATAGCTTTGAACAATTCTGCATTAACTTCGCCAATGAGCGCTTGCAGCACTACTTTAACCAACACATCTTTAAACTTGAACAGGTAGGTCTGGAAATACTGACTCCGGTGCTTGTGAGCACTGACATGAGTTTGTGGCATCAATAAAGTTCTTAAATTGTCCTCTTTTTTTTGTGTGTGTTAAGGAGTGTACGGTGAGTTATTTGAATTTAGCTTCTGATCTACCGTTTGACTTCCTGCCACCTCTAAAATAAAATCCAGACAGTGATTTTCTGTTTTTAAAGAAGCATTTTGGGATACGAGTGTCCTTAAACATCACAAAAACCTTAACTGTTGCTCTTTTGCATCCTTGATGTATGCTCAGAGGGAAATTTCCTTCTTGTCTCTGCCTGGACTCGCTGCTGTGACATTTAATATGACATAAAAGTTATTTTTCAGTCTCTGTTGAAAATGCTGTGTCTATCTTCTGGTGGTTTTTTTGCTTTCCAGTGTTAATTGTTGGGGAGGGAGGGGAAATGTCACTCTTACACATGTTCTGCAAGGTCAGACTTGAAATCTTTATGACCTCCAGTAGCCATGGTAGATTAGGAATGGTTGAGATACAAGTTTTGCTTTAGATTTTTGAAGACTGGGTGTTGCCTTCCAGCCTCAAATTCATGGGCTATAAGAGAGATAACAAAAATACAGGCCATAATTTAGAAGGTTACATATACAAGATTACATTAATTAGGATGGGAGGAGGCTTCTCCAAACATCATTTGTTATCTAACAACAAGCAGGACAAGAAAACTGCTAAAGTACATGTTGTTTCATGTGTGTACAATATATAATTAGGCCATATAATACAGTAAATATGTTACAGACTTTCAAAATGCCTTTCTGTTTTCATTTTTTTTCCTTCTAGTGAGGTCAAGGTAAATTCTCCTTAATCATTGGTAGAGTTAGTATTTGATGAGCTGTGCTTGTCAGCCTGATTCCAGCTGAGATCAAAGAGTGAAACCAGCACTTACAGAAAACCTGATAATTTTATTTTGGACCTCTACAGTGTTAGAAGAGATCTGAAAAGTCAGAAAGTCTCCTTGAATATGAGGATGGTCAAAAATGAGCAAGAGAGCCCTGAGTTGATCATTTGGGGGAAGTTTGCTTTAGAGTTTGTCACTTCTCTGTTAATACCCTTTCTTTATTTGGTAAAGAAGGTGGAGCAGAGCTGCTCAAACACATTTTATTTCAGATTTTTTAACTGGTCTTTCTATGCTGATGCACTGTACTCAGTAGATGCTCTAAGAAGTTAATGGGAAAACCTGTCTGTATTTCTAGGAACAAGTCAATTTTATTCTTATCCATCATAAAAAGGCAAACTAAAAGACTATTGCCAAAGCCAATACAGCTATTTTTTGTCTATAACAGAAACATGTAACACCTTCTAATATAAAATCTATTATCTAGAAGATTAATCCAGAAGATTTAACACTTTCTAGAAGAGACTTGGGGTGGGAGAAGCCTTCCTGTAAACTGGAGAGAGGTGATACATCGATGAAGTGGGATTTTGAGGCACTTGGGTCTCAGTAACCTCCACTGGCTTCACCGGGATGCCACCATCCATAAGGGAAGTTCCAGTGCGTGGGCTAGGATTTCTTCAGCACTCCTCCCTGAGCCTGAGGCATCTGCAGAGCTCCTGATGGCAGCAATCTCTAATCCTCCTTGGACTGGCTTGTAGCCAGCATCCTCATCAGCTTTCTCTATAAATCTGTCAACCACATGAAGATGTTTAAGTCAGTAGTTGCTGAATGGATGAGAAGAATGGTTGCAGTCATCTGATCATTGCAAAGGGCTCGTGCTGATTCTTAATGCTGGAGTGCGGCATCCAGCCCTAGCTGGTGCACCATGTGCTCTGCTGGTGGAAAATACAGTCCCCTTGACATCATTTGCTTTCTGTGGATATAAAGAAGCTGTATGAGTGGTAATTCTGGAGTGAATTATTTGTATGGTTTCATTATCTTCCTTTCCCTCTTGGAATTCTGTGCTGCATGTGGAGACGTGGATTTGATACATAGTCAGATCTTGGGTCTGGAAAAAATCCTTCCTTCTCCTTCCATTTCATGATGGTTGCCAGTCTACAGATGCGATCTAGATAGTTAATATTGTATTTCAAGAGAGCAAAATAGTTATATTACATTGAATTGTGAATTTATCTGAGATACTTGTGGCTTTCCAAGGGTTTCTTTGATGCCTTGATAGCTGAAAACTGATTTTTTGGTGATAGGTACCTAAAGTGGAGGGGCTTCTCTGCATCCAGAAATGGGCTTCCTTTATCTCCAAAGCATGAAGGAGGTCAAAGGCAGATTGTTGAGAAATTTGGACAGACTGTTGAGATACTTGGACAGATTGAGATATTTGGATGCTTCTGCTAAAACAAGTGACGAACTTAAGCGTTCTCTAAGGATTTTTCTTAAAATCCTTATGTAATTTGTGTCCAAGAGTGGTATTTGGCTATAATGTCATTGTTGTTGATGTTATGGGAACAAAAAAACCTACAACAAAGTCATCTAACAGAAGCACAAGATTATTTTAACCTTTCTTTGCTTTTTTTTTTTTTGGTGACATCTAATACATTATGCCTTGCAAATCTGTTTTTAAACCTTCTGTCTGAAGACAACTCTATTTCCAGCAGTTTGCAAACAAGTGGCCGAGGCATCCTCAGCATGATGCCTCCTATAAATACAGCTGCTGTTGTGCTTTAGCACATGGTGGAAGAGTCCAAGAACGACAAACCCTGACCAGGTGGTAAAGCCCAGGCTCATAAAGGCCATTACACAACATAATTGCTGTGTATGAAGGTGTAGTTTGGAGGTCACCAGTAGCATTCCTGTGATAGGCATTTCCTCTTAAGTTTCCAAATCTTTGGCAGTTTGAGGGCCAGGAATACAAGTTTCCATTTCTTTGTGTATCCCATTCTCCAGACCTTGTCATCTTTGACCTTACCTGTCTTCCTCCATCCCTGCTCAGGCTCAATCAATCCTTAGCTTTTCAGTTACCCACATTTCCCTGTTTCAGCTGAAAAGGTTGAGGTCATCCTGTAGCTTTCCACCCACAAACATTGCTGTTTCATTTCTTTTCTACCCCATTTCCTATGTTTTGTTTACCCAGTAAACCTCAATTTTCAAGGACATCTTATTATTGTTTAAAAAAATGAATGTATAAATGAGATTGAGACTGAAAAAAACCCCAGTATTATTTAAAGCATGATCAACTGACATGAGCTCAGATGTTGAGCAAAGCCTGTTTTCTGGTGGGGTCTCTGATGGGCTTGATGTCCCAGCCAGCAAACCTAAACGTGCTCAGATAGCAAATCTTAATTTCATGAGATAACAAGCGCCGTGAAGTATTTCTTCAACCATCTAAAACTTTGTAAATATTAGGAAGGTCTATAGGTTTTACTGGTCCTATGTAATAGGTGGAGAAATCAGAGAGTCCAGACTAACCCATGAACATTACAACAATTAGTTCATCATAAGGGGATCAAATTAATGATAAAAAGCATTCATTTGTTCCAGGATGCAGCGAGAGGTGCCTTATTTAGTCTGTGAAACAGCTGTGATATTTTAAAGCATCTTGGATACATTTTCAGGCCATCCTGCTCTATCTCCCACCAGCCTTCTGTGTCATTTATAGAAAATAAGAGATGGAGATGGAAAATAAATCCAAAATAAACAAATTGATCCAAAATAAATCCAAATTTAAATGAATAAATAAATCCAGTATAAATAAATAAATCCTTAATTAATACAGAAATCCAAAACAATACATCCAAAATTAATTTTTTATCAAAAAAATCTAAATAAATACAAAATAATTACATTCAAAATAAATTTTGGGAAAGGGTCTTTCTTCTGTTGCATGAATCACTTTTTCCTTTCCAGTAGGGTTTTTTTTTGTCTCTCATCACTCTGGTTAGGTGTGAACTCCTCTTTGTTGCCTCTGAAGATGAAAGCCAACTGTCAGAAATCAACCACTGAGGATGGGGAGGCTTGGTTCAAATTTCTGTTTCGGTTGGAGATGGGAGAGTGGGTGCCCTCCAAAACTCACTGCTGTCAGCTGTGGGCCACATGACGCATGGCAAAGGAACAAGCTGCAGAAGTTACTGATTTATTATTTGGCAATACACAGTCAAAGGAAGATCTCAAACCACAGTGTCAAAATAAAATACGACCCTGCTCACCTTCAGATCCCCAAAGCGTTGCCTTGGGTCCTTCCCCGCCAGGGTCAAGGCTGACAAGGCTTCATTGGCCACCCCCTTGTTCCTGGGTTTGTCTAGATGATGGAAGTTCATGGTACGTAATATATTGTGTGTATATACTGTAATTTATATAATAGTTTGAGTTGGAAGGGACCCGAGAGATCATGTAGTTCCAACCCCCGTCATATATAATACAAAATATGGAATATATGAGATCTGAAGTCCGTAATACAGATCATTAAATATTATATCATATATAGTGCAAGATAATAAATATATAATAAATAATAGAAATTCAAATATATAACAATATTTAAACACCCCAGAAGAAGTATTTTAAATCCGTGTAGCGGTATCTTAGGTGGGTAAATTGGAAATCCTTTGCCTCCAAGCCATCTGCCAACTCTCTGTAAGTGAGTGGCTGCTTAAAACTGGGCAGCAGACGAAAGGCCATTTATTGGAACTCCTGCATTGCCAGACGGTGTCATTAAGAGATTTTATACGTTGAGTATTTATAGAGCATATTTACGTATCACGTGCCTGTGGGTCATTTAAAAAAAATGTATTTTTAATCTACATATTTATATATAGAAGGCTGCGTGTGTAAATTTATTTTCTACTCAAATTGAGCACAACCATAAAAATCCTCTTTTGTCTAAATGAAAGCAGCGACGGCGTCACCTCGGCATCCTCGTCTGGAGGGATGTTGGGAACTCGGCATCTGCGTCGGCTGCAGCACTGGCACCAAAACAGACATTGGGCTTGTCCATTTGGGAATTATCTAATAATATTTTTTTTTTCCATCTCAAGGTTATATTGTATCCAGCTAATTATAAAATTATTCAGGGATAAGTTTTCTGGATCTGGCTCATGTTGCCCATATGCATTTGTCAATGAAAGTGGTTGGACTTGCTCTTAAAGGTCTTTTCCAACCTAAATCATTCTATGAGCAATTAATCCTCCATAGAATGGAGCATCTACAACCAAAACAGAAATCGATCCTGTATGGATCTCTCCTGGATAGAGAGATTTCTCCACACCTTGCTGCCATTTCCAACTTTGGAGAAGCTTTCCCAAGATCTCCAAGATGAATTTCAGGATACATATGTATACAGACAGATCCAGAAAGGAGCTTTTACAAGGCTTAGCTACTTTAGTCTATCATATAACAATGACCTATTTTAATTGAGCTTTTAAAACATTTAATATTATGTTCTTTTTCAGAAGTTTTTCAATAGTTTCCAAATTCTGTCTTCACTAATTTTTGAACGGAGCTTTTTGAGATGTTATCTTTTTGTCTGTCAGCATCTGATGGTACCTTGTTCCTGGGTAAGCAAATCATGAGTGAAACAATTTATACGCTCGGTTTTAGCAGCTTGAAGCTCCTATTTGCAAAGGTTTCTATTTTTGTGGGTGTGACGTTGACTCGTAATGTATTTTTTTAAGATTATTTTGAGCTGGGGAAGTCAGTGAAGAATGGAGAGACACATGGAAGGGGGGTTAGTTCCTAGTTTCTCGCTTTGCAAACACTGCCTGAATCTGAAGCAGATGGTGTTAGAGCCAAGGAGAAAGTATTTTAACACCCTTTTGTTCCATTGTGAGTTTTCTTCTCTGAGTTTTCACGCTTCTCAAGTTTATCAAGCTCCGGATCACTCCCTTCAACCACCTCTTGATTTTGCTGTATGATTTTAGGAAGCAGCAGCCCCCAGTGAGCATGATACTTTAGATAAATGTGAGCTTAAAAATCATATTTAATGCTTTCTCCTCTAATTATGCTTTTGACCATTTGGTTTTACTTACTGTCAACCAGGGTGTAATTCATAACAGAGTATGTGTGGACGTGTTGAGATGTTTTCCAGCACCTCCAAGATGCTGTTGGTCTCATGGGTATTTTGTCCCACTGTAGCTATATAAACTTTTAATTCTGCTGTGGATTAGAGCATGTTTCTGTCTGGCTTAGCGTCAAAAGAAAGTCCTGATAACAGAACCCATCCAACACTCCCATAAAGATAACAGGCCTTGGTTTTCTACACTTTCAACTATAAAATTACAGCTATATTCTGTTCTTAGCAGCAGGGTTTCCATCAAGCCTTATGTCCAAGTTGGGAAAGTTTCCCTGATGCTCAGCATATGCATTTGTTATCCCATGTGACATAAGCAGCATTTCCAGTCTGTTATAGGCAGAAAGGGTTTCTCTTTAATGATGATTGGTACTTAAGTTCCTTTGATGTTCATATATAAAAACATTGGATATTCTGCCACATTCTTTTTATTTGGTACCTCAAATTTTACATGCTGATAGGCACCAGTAATACTCAGTAAAGATTAATGCTTCTATTCTGAGCATATTACAGAATCCCAGCATGGTGGAGGTTGGAAGGGACCTCTGGAGATCATCTGGTCCAACTCCTCTGCTNGAATACACATTTCAAAGTCTGGATCCACATTTTATATCTGTTTTTATATGTTTGAACATGACAAACTGTGTTTTATTCAGATAATCTGAGAATTTTAAGCTCTAGAAGGCATTCCTCTGAAACAAGAAAAACTCAAACTAAAAACTGCTTTGAGCTGCCTTCCTGCTTAGCCATATCTTGCTAAATATTGAATGCAGTAATATAGTTATTTTATATATATATATTTGGGCTTTGTTCCTCTAAAGAGACGCCAGATGAAGTCACTTATCCCTTCTCTCCTGAGCTTCAGGTGAGTCAGATAAGCCAAATCCATATTACACAGCTATGGTAATGTGACCCTTCTCTGCTTTGGGTGATGTGCAGTGCCAACATTGATATGGTGCCAACATTGTCATGGTTGGGGCAGCAGAATTGTTTCTAAGAGCACAACTGGGAAACGTTGCTCCACTGGTGGTGGCTGTACAGGTCACCTGGAGAGCAATCAGTAGCATCTCACATGATAATGAAATGAAAATATGTAGCTGCCGCACTCTTAGAAAGCCCTAAATGTCTTTTTTTTTTTTTGGTTCTTTGATTCCTTTGAGCTCAGTGCTCTCCTCTCCAGTGAACTTTCATCTCTCCACCTTCCAGCAGACAATATTTTGGCCGGGAGAAGTATATCTGTACATTTCTATTGTGAGTAAAGATGCCAAAAATAGGACTCTTGGACTTGGCTGCACTAGAAGTTTTACAGACAGTGGTAATGTCAGTGGTTTGGTTCTTAGTGTGAAGGTGGTCTTCTAGGAATTGGCCATTTAGATGTGTGGTTAAACATATCTTATTTGTAGGGTATAAATTTAATTTGATTTTTAATTCACCTTCATTTGGGGGTGTTTTCTTTCTGAATACACTGTGTTTTGAACTGTCTTCATATCTTAACTGCATGTTTGCTAAATGAAAACCATTGTTACTGTGTTTGGATCCAGTTCCTTAAATTCAAGTGCTCCATGAGGACCCCACATCCATCAAAGGATGGCAGCGACTTTATTGTCATACTTGGAAGTACAGGAGTATTTTCAAGGTAACCTGTAAGGATATCTCCTGAATTTGGCAGCAAGAGAATCTTCTGCCTTTGTGTGGACAATTTGCGTGATGTTCTGCAGACCAGCAAACACCCAGGGAATTATACTGGTCAATCACAAAGCCATAGTTACATCTCCTGGGCTGCGATTCTGAACAAATAACTGGAAAAATGCTAGGAAAAAAGAAATAAGGGGAATTTTTTTTCCCATTTAAGCTCTGGAGCAGTTGCTCTGGCAGAGTTCCTGCTGCTGCATATGCTTGTAATGGAAGTGTATAGCTGAGTTCTTGTGGAAAAGGTTATTAGCTGAGGAGTTTAATCCCTCTTCGTGTTTGGCTGATGCATCAAGAGGTTGCATTGGGGATGGAAGGGAGGGAGCAATGGATGGACAGATGTGGGGAACAACCCCACAGCCTGGGAGTGAGTGTTTCTGACCCAGCCCAGTGGAAAAAAGAAGAGTAGAGGAGGGAAAATTAGCCAGAAGTCTGCAGCTGAAGAAACCAGGGCCAGGAGCTATGTGATGAGTAGCCTCAGGTCATGCATCATCTGTGCAGAGCTGAAAAGGAGTCTGAAAAAGTAGAGACCTTGAACTCTGGTCTTTTATGGTTATGTACTGGAGTATATTTTAAACCCCTTAATAGCTGGCATTGTGAATTCCTTGTTTTGCACACAGGAGTAGTAGAACTTATTGTGATGAGAGGAGTTTCACAGCAGCATTCACTGTGCAGCTGCCAAGCATTCAGTACTATGGATTACTAGAGGACTTCAGGGGCATAGCAGTGGTGTGTGCCTCGTTTAGATGTACGCAAACTTAAAATTCTTAGA
>VWZY01007060.1:31814-57478 GCA_013399075.1 Chloroceryle aenea
TGAGAAGAAAACCTAAAATCCATAATGTAGATCATGCTCCTTATTTTCGTGATTTTTTTTTTTTTTTCCATCAGGGGATGTGTCAGGTTTTGAACCCAAAAGGCTTTAGGGTCATTAAAAACTCATCTCCGCCCACTCGTGTGTACAGAGAATACCTATCAGTGGCATAATGATTTATGATGTCTCAAACACTGAATTCTAGATTCTTAGCAAAATTTTCCCCATGAGATGTCTCAAAGCTCATAAGGCTCTTTAACTCTACCATTTTGGATGAGGGGAGTTGGAAGAACATACTATATTTTTAAGTTCTTTTTTTCTCATATTAAAAATAAAAGCAGAAGCAGCAATAAAAATTAATTGGATTATTATAAAGGTGCATCATATTAAGGCAATTCAGAGGATTTTTCCTTTTTTTTTTTTCTTCAATTCTGCCATCAAAGTATCTTATGATAGAGAAGTTAAAACACAGGTTGGATGGGTAAGACTTTGTCCAACCCATGGGGTCAGGTGCACTTCCAGATATCACCATATGGAGAGTGAATCACAGGTTTCAAAACCATAGGATAAAAATAATGATTTTTAAACTGTACTTTCTTCCAGTGGCCCTAAAATAATTTCTGCTTCTGCAGACTTTTCAAAGTCATTTGGTTGAAAATCTGTATCAAGAGGAGATAATATTTATATAAGAGCAAGGGTTGGAGTTATTTTGCTGGGAAACAAATACCAAGACCTCTGCAGGGCTGCTCTTGATCCCTTCACCCTCAGCCTGTGCTGATACTGGTGGTTGTCCCAACCCAGGTGCAGGACCTTGCATTTGGCCTTGCTGGGCCTTATAACGTTCACCAGGCCCACTTCTCCATCTTGTCCAGGTCCCTTGGGATGCATCCCATTCCTCAGGTGTGTCACCTGCACCACTCAGCTCTGTCATCTGCAAACGTGCTGAGGGTGCCATGATCCCACTGCCCGTGTCATCAATGAAAATATGGAACAGCACTGGTCCTAGTGACCACTTATCTGTGCCCTCCACCCAGATGTTGAGCCATTTCCATGAAACTCTTTGAATTTTGCCCCACCCTTTTTTGTCTGCACCCAATATCCATATAATATCTGTGTTTTTTTGGTGTGTTCTTTTAAGGAGGAGTATAGAGCAGAAGGAATCAGCTGGCACAACATCAACTACATAGACAACTCTGGCTGCATCAACCTGATCAGCAAGAAGCCGACAGGCCTGCTCCATCTGCTGGATGAGGAAAGCAAGTGAGTAGGAAACTGATGAGTTTGACAGCGGTGCTTCTTTCCTCGCTTAAGTGTTTATCCCTAGGTCTTCTTTCTTGTGATTCTTTCCCAGAAAGACACCAATAGCTCATTGGGCTGATTTATCTCACATCTCCAGATTAGTTTCCAAGGTGGTAACACTAACAGTGGACAATCAGTAAACTGAACAAAAGAGCCATAGCAAAGAATAATTAAAATTCTATTTCAAGTATTTCTTCCATTTTATGGGAAGGGCAAAGGTTTCCTTTGTTCCTCTGCCTGTCTCTTATGGTATTACAACATGAAGCTGTGTGAAGGGAGAACCCAAGGGCATGAGTTGAAGGAGGTTATGTGGATGCTGTTATTTAGATATAAGGTGGATTTATCAAGAATGAAGCCAGAGTGGACCAAGGGCATTCGTATGTAGGTGCTGCACTTCCATAGGATTCCTGCTTAGATTGGCATCCTTGGTTGTATTCATCCAGATTGTCTTGGTAGGTGTTATCAGCTGAGCATGTGGCTTCTGGGTGTGCCTTTGAGTGGAAACTTTGGAGTGTAAGGGATCTCCCACTGGATGCATGCACGAGTTGTCTCCATATTAAAGGCAGGGAAAAGTCAGGTGGTTTTGCTGGCACCACCTCAGATCTGTGTGGCTCCAGTCCAAGGGCACAAGCTTTCCTCCCACCATTTGCTTGCAGGTTTCTCCTCCATTTCTTGTCTCGTTGACCAGACACACAGCCGTAATGCTGTCACAGTGATACCCTACCAGGATAAATCAGCTTAAGTTATGCAAAGTTGTGAAATACACCGTCAAGTTGCAGATTTACATGAAGTTTGAGGATGGAGCATTGGCTTGCTTACCAAGAGGCTCTGCTCAAGCTCTCTATCCTTTCTTCTTCCTCTCTCCTATGCTAGGATTAGCTAAGTAATTTATGAAATCAGAGTGAGAGGCAAAACAGATCAATGTTTCCGACATGGGTAAATACCCCATAGATCTAGGAGCAGTCTAAGCCTCAAAACCAGCAACAGAAACTTGGGACTTCAGATAAACACAGCTACCCCCAATAATAATTTCCATGCAGTGGGTGTACAGTGAAGTACACCACAATCAAAATACACCTGTTTCACAGAATCATGGAATGGTGGGGGTTGGAAGGGACCTCTGGAGTTCATCTGGTCCAACTCCCCTGCTCCGGGAGGGTCACCCAGAGCAAGAGGCCCAGGATCACATTGTCCAGGGTGGTTTGGAACCTCTCCAGAGAAGGAGACTCCACAACTTCTCTGGGAAGCCCAGGCCAGGCTCTGCCACCCTCAGAGCAAAGAGGTTTCTCCTCTTTTTCAGGTGGAACCACCTGGGTTCCAGTTTGTGCTCATTGCCCCTTGTCCTGTCACTGGGCACCACTGACAAGAGTCTGGCCCGCCCCATCCTCTTGCCCCCCAGGGGCCTTTTAGTTATTGATCAGCATTGATTGGCTCCTCTCTCAAGCTTTTCTTCTCTGGCTAAGCAGCCTCAGGGCTCTCAGCCTTTTCCATGGCAACAGAGATGCTCCAGTCCCCTCAGCATCTTCAGAGCCTCTGCTGGACTCTCTCCAATAGTTCCCTGTCTCTCTTGAACTGGGGAGCCTAGAGCCGGATGCAGTATTCCAGAGGTAGTCTCACTTGGGCATCACAGAGTGGCAGGAGATTCCCCCTTGACCTGCTGGTGACGCTGTTCTGAATGCACCCCAGGAGACCATTTACCTTCTGGCCTGCGAGGGCCCATTGCTGGCTCATATAACGTAACTGGTGTTAGACCATTACAAAATCACTTAAGAGTTTTTCAGACACCAGCTACACATTGTATTTTCACAGAACCTCATGACAGCATACAAAGTATTCCTATCTCCAGACACAGAAGTGGAAGCTAAGAATATCCGTGTTGTCCCATTTGTGGTCAAGAAAGTAACAGCAAAGCTTTTTCCTTGGGTTTATGTTTATCTTCTTTTTAATTCTTTCCATGCAGTTTTCCTCAAGCCACAAATCAGACGCTGCTGGACAAGTTTAAGCATCAACACGAAGGGAACTCCTACATTGAATTCCCAGCAGTCATGGAGCCAGCTTTCATCATCAAACACTACGCAGGCAAAGTGAAGTACGGAGTGAAGGTCTGTCACCCAGCTGTTCCCTGGCAGTTGTTTTCATTTGAATCATGGGATGAATAAAAAATGGGATGGGGAAGGAGAGCCTCAGTGGCTCCAGGGAGATGTTTTGGAGAGGACTTGGCTAGAGAAGAGAGGTGAGGGTTGGCGTAGAAGTGTTCAGTGAAAAGCTTGGCTGAAATGAGAAGGTGATTGAGGATTGTGTCCTTCTGTTTCCTCCATGTTGGCATTTTGGGGAAGAATTTAGGGACATGCACTGATGTTCATGCTATGTCCTGGTGATGGGTTGGACTTGGGTATTTGGTAGTGCTTCTGGGCTTGGTTTGTTGTCTCTGTGTAAGGCTCAGGGCAAGCCCACATGAAACACAGAGCAAGATTAGCATCCTTCCCCCCTCTCTCCCAGGGGAGGATAAAAAGGAGAAAAATTAAAATGCCTCACCCAGAACTGGAAGTTAAGACTGTAACAAATTTAATGAATGACAGGAAAAAAAACATAAAAAGGAATATTAAAGGAAGAAGAATACAGAACTACATAGAAAACCCCATCTCAGATGGCAGTGGATGGAGCGGTGCACATGGAGTCAGGCCCAGCTGTGCTGAGATGCCCTGCATGGCAACAGAGCCCAGGCAGGAAGAGCCCCGCCAGGCTCCCGATCTCCTTGTTCTACGGAGTGTGGCAGGGAAGGAGAGGGAGGGAATAGCAGCTGCCCTCTGACTCCTCCTGTCCACCTTTAAACTACAACATTTGTGTAGAAAACTCAAAAGTTTTTCATCATTAGCCATTTTTGAATATGTAATGAGTGTAGGTCTCAGCATCTCACTGCTGCAGATGCTTCTTAAAATCCCACTCAAAGGATTTCAAAGTTTTCCTGATTTGTATCCATGACAATTATTAGCAGAAGTGATTCTGACAAATCTGTGTGAGAAACAGCCTTGGGATTTATTGCTGCAAATCTGTGATTGTGTTTCTGCTGCAGTAAACCCATGGCACAAACCTCAGTGTCGGCTTTGAAATGCTTCAGGAAGCAGTGCTTTGGCATAAAACATCAATTTTCTGCACCTANGCAGGATTCAATAGTTGTGCCAGGGATAAACTGGTGGATTTTACTTGGCGTATCTTGTAGATATAATTTTCCTGTTTTTCTCCCCTTCATTTTTCTATTTCCCTAGGATTTCCGTGAGAAAAACACAGATCACATGCGGCCTGACATTGTAGCTCTTCTGCGAAGCAGCAAAAACTCCTTTATCTGTGGGATGATTGGGATTGACCCAGTGGCTGTCTTCCGCTGGGCCGTCCTGCGGGCCTTTTTCAGGGCCATGGTGGCTTTTAGGGAGGCTGGCAAACGATACGTGGAGAAGAAAACCGGTACGTGTGCCCATCTCCTAACTCTAGTGCCTGCTTGTCACCAGTGATTTCTGTCTAATATATTATTACCTATTTTTTAGGAGCTATTAATCTATTTTAAAAAAAATACTATAATATCATGTGGATTTTTTGCTATACAAAAGTTACATTTAAAGGTACATTTGGGTTTTAACACATAAGAAAATATTTTCACTTTGCTGCTTTTAATTTTTCCTTTTTGTAGGATGAGTTCATAGAGAAACCTGAATCATTCACAGAGTTATTCAGCAAATCAGGCAAATTATTCCTTGCTAGGAATTCTTGAACTGGAAAAAGAAAAAGGCAGTAATTCTTCTCCGTAATTTCTCAAGCTGCTTACCCTTTAAACTGCAAGAGAGCGTATCTCTCTGCTAGTGAAATTCATTGCTTCGCGGTCATCCAGAACCACCTCACCCCGACTGCAGGGTTTTTAAATTCAAGGGAAGTAAAGATGCATCATCAGGCCGTGGCAGGCGATACCTGGCTGTGCTTTCTGACAATTTCTCTGCATCAAGCAATTGGGGCAAGATGGGTTCTAGCTATCACAGTTCATTCCTGGGCTTGAAATTCAGGATGAAATTATAGCCTTGGCAGGAAAAATGTCAACTGAGGTATAACTGAGCACAGAGCTGTGCCATGGATTTTTTTATAGTCAGAGGAGTGCGTGTCAGGGAGACCTAAGGAGCCTGGGACAAGGAATGTAGATGTGAAAACAGCACGAGTGGAAAAAATAATTTTCATGTGTAGGGCAAATAATAGCTTCCCAAGAAGGCAAAAATCAGCTTTCACCTTTTGAGGTTCTTCCTCTTGAACCCCTGAGGCGTGGCATAAGAGAAAAGATATTTTTCATGAGCTTGGGTCTATGCAGCACATTGTTAGGAGAAATGTTGCTTCGCTGAGCTGGCTTCCAAAATGTGTATTTGCATTTTATTGGCATCACCTTTTTCATTTTCCATAAAGCCCAGGCTGAACGAACATGAGCTGCTGAAGGGGATAATAAAAATATGTTCCATCTTGGGAAGTAAGAGCTAAATTTCAAGCTCTGCTTCGCTTTCTGTGTTTCTGGCAAGCGGTTATGTCTGACATGCTCCTCTCACCAGCGAACTTTCTGCTTTTCAGGCTTGAGTCTGTGGCAATTACTCGCTTATATATATATATGTCTATAGGTACACAGATGTAAGTAGAAAATAAGAGTCCAGGAGCTTTCCATACAACTCCGAGACTCAGTTCTTGCATAACCTTTTCTTTCCATAGCAAAAATAACCACTACATGCTAATGGCTGAGTTTCTAAACCTTTTCTAGCATGTTCTGCTGCTCTTTTATCTTTCTGGTATCTTTTAGCTGTTTTCAAATGACTTTGTGCTTTGTAACCTCTGATTTTGAGTAAAAAAAAAATAAAAACCCAAACCCCTCAAAAAGCTGCAAAAGATTTGTCTTAAACTAGACAACCCTGAAATAATTATACCCTGAATTTCTATGTTCATCCTTCAACCTGAATTGGGAAAAAGACATAAGTCACCAGTATGTAGGCAGAACTAGTGGGAGGATGTTGCCTAAATCCCATTCCTGTGGCGAGATGCACCTTCTCCACTGGGCAAGCTTGCACTGCGAGCAATGGCAGAGCTGGGATCACTTTGTTCAGCTGCCTCTACCATCTTTGAGAGGTACCCATCACCTCCTGGCATGACTTCTGCCCAGGTAGTGGTAGAACTTAGTGAGGTGAGTTCCATAGCAATGTTTTCACCATGCTTTTGGCAGTGAGACCTCATGCCCACCTCCAGTCCAATTGTCCTCCAAAATCCCATCTGTTTTGCACAAGCACCACCAAGCAGAAGGCTGTGGGAGAGGCAGACCTGAGCCTCTCAGGCTTGGCTTATGTCTGGACTGTGGGGCAGGCTGGCAGGGCACGGCATATCCACTGTTGGATGCTGGTGGTCACTCCTGCTCCTCAAAATAACACAATAAACCCCCAAACATGCTTTGCATCTACACCAGAAGAAATTTGTGAATTGCTAAAATGAATCTCAATAGACAAAAACAGACAACCAAAGACAGGCTATGTTTGAAACTTCTTTTATTTTTTTTGCCAAACTTCACTGGCTTTAAGCAGCGTGATTTGAAGGCCTCACTACCAACAGACATGGGAGCTTCTAATAAAATTATGGTAGATTAGCTGAGAATAACTTCGCAGACCTGCATTCATCCACATCCGCATGCTTAATATTTGTACAGGATTTTTTTAAAGCTGTGCTGCTCCAGCCTCAGTTACTGAGCTCCTGTCTGCTGCTGTGACCATCCATCAGGGGGCTGTAATTCATGCATAGGAAAATAACTGAAGCATGGTTTGTGGGTTTGGTTTTTTTGGTTGTTTGTTTTTTCTTGTTTTTTTTTTTTCCTGGATGGGTTTTTTGTTTTGTTGGTTTGTTTTTTCTTTAATTTAAGGGTCTTTTCATTCTTTTGCCTTAACCCCAACTGGATGTCCCTTGCTTCTACCCACCTGAGTCACGCTTGCATTACCCAATGGGGATTTTAACATAAAATCTCTGGCTTACTGATAAGCACCTCTGCAAAACTTTGCTCTGTTTTTTTTTTTTTTCCATCATCCTTTTGGTTATCTTCTCCATGCCAGCAGCACCAGCCAATGCTATGGATGCTTCTCTAAGGATAATCAGCATTTTTTTCCTCCTGGCTTGGAGGAACTTACTTTTTTTTTGTGCTCCCAGTATCCCTCTAGCACAGCTTTTAGCAACTGTGAGATTGGCCTCATGAAGCTGGAGATTTGAAGAGCAGCAAAGCCATGTCAACAGGAATTTTGTTGGGTACAAACCCTCCTGTTAGGGTGTTGCCAACCTTCCTTCTCAGAAACACTGGGATCTGGCAAGCTGCAGTAGCTGAAGGGTGGACTTCTTCAGTAATTTGGGTTACCATTATTATTGATTTTATCAGGGAGGCTTGAGATGGTATAAAAGAGCTACATGTTTGAATTAGATTTATTAGTGAACTTTTATTAAAGGAACATTATTAAGCTTCTTAGGAAAGAAATTTGGCCAATTGACCTTTTTTTGATGTTATCATCAATACAGATTTATTACACAAAACTACCCAATTCCTCATTAGTGAAAGCTTGAATGAAGAACTGGTGTCGTTCATATAAACCAGGCTGTGGAGACTCCCAGCTTTCCCATCTTGGTTTTGCTGGACATGAAACTACATGCTCACTCTGACAGAAGGTTCATGGTCCTGGGGCCATGCCCTCCCTCAGTGGGCTATCATCCAACAAGGGCCACTCCTTAGGTTGGTGCCCATTGTGGCTGACCTACACTGTAACACCTCAAACACAATCCTCTTGAATTCTGTGGATTTATTCCTGAAACTGGGTACCAAAAAAAACCCAAACCCTTCAAAAGAATCAAAGAACTCCCTTGTATTTGCCAAATAAATGTAGGAGCAACACATAAACCTGTCTTTGAGGTCTCATGAGCGGCATGAAGTGATGTTAATGCGAGGAAGACACCCCTTGGCAGTGTTTCTCTGGAAAGTTCCGATCAGTCCTTTCTGATAATTTAACGTGTTGATACGAAATGCTTCCATACATGCTGACACAAGGGAACTTCTTGGTGACCTCATCATGCCTCCATGGGAGTGTGACGGAGCCCTTGACTTGGCCATGTAACCGATGATGGAGAGGTGCTGCCTGTTCGCAGTGTCACCTGTGTAACTTCCACCCTATGGTCAGAGCTGGGCCATCATAAATTCTTTTGGCCATGCAACAATGGTTTCTTCCAACTCCTGACCTCAAACCCATCTTACTTAACTGCAGACTCTGTGTCCTCTGCCCTTGAGGAACACAGAAGCCTTAGAATAGAAATAATTTTCATTTTTCCTTTTAATTACCAATATCTGAGCATAGAGCAGCTCTGAGATGCAAGATGAGAATTCAAGGTGGCCATGTCCAAGAGCATCAGTGCAGGAAATTGCAGATAACATCTTCCAGAGACACAGAAACTGTTTCAAAAAGCAATTCATAAAAGTAAAGATTTATCTATAATCATCTCTTTTTAACCCAAATATTCTGAGAGTGATTATGAAGTGATTTCACTCTGGCTCATAAGGATCTGAAGTGGGGTTGGAATGTTGTCCAGCCCATCGCTCTGTGGCCGGAAGAAACAAGTTAAATTGTGTTGAGCATGAAAAACACATGACCCTTGAGCTGTCACGTCCTTCGGGCTTGTTCTTGTACCCTCTCCTGATTTCTGCTTATATAATCTTTCTCTTCTCTCTGTGTTTTTGTTGTTGTTTTTTTGTTTGTTTGTTATTTTAATTTTGCTTCCCAAGGGCATGATGATGCAGTGCCATGTGCGGTTTTGAAAAGTGTGGATAGTTTTAGCTTTCTCCATCACCCAGTTCACCAGAGGAGCTTAGAGATCCTGCAGAGATGCAAGGAGGAGAAGTACAGTAAGGCTCCACTACCTGCCCTTCCCTCTGATACCACACTCACATGCAGAGAAATGGAAACCAGGTGCATTCAGCATAGAAAGAGCTTAAAAAAACCCACTCGAGGAGCCTTCCCGGCTGCCTTAAAGCAATTCTGAGCCTATTGGGAAATAATTAGGCAGGGTTTAAAGACTAAAATTAATGCAACCTCCTCCCCCCTGCATCTCTTGAGATGTGGCATCATTTTGTTGGCGGTTTCCCTGTTTACTCGCTGATGTTAAGTCGGGAGGCTGAACTCAGGGGTATTTTCCTGCTCACTCCAGGAGGGTTGCATTAAGATGACCTTAAGAGGTCCCTTCCCACCCAAGCCATTCTCTGATTCTATGATTTTATGTGCGTATTATTGCTGTTATCACATGTGTGATAATAAGTTCAAAACAATGCAGCTCCAGTAGAAATAAATATTCCTGATATAAAGCACATGGATGGAATTAGACTTTATTTGGATTTCATTGGACTTTAAAAATAAGTTGAGTTTGTGAAATTCAGTCTCCAAGGGCTTTTACTTAAAACTAAAGCAATTTTTTTTTTACAGAATGAGTTGAGGAAAGATGCACTTAGTCTCCATTTCTTCCTTCTCACTCCTCTGTCACATAATAAACTCATGCTGCATGACAACACAGACACTCTTGCCTGCACTACTGTACTTTATATATATATAAAAAAAAATATGGTTTTGGTGCTCGTATCTTCAGCTGTATAATTTTTCTGCTATTATTTTCTTCCTTTGTGTCACATAATCAAGCTTACAGCAATAAAGTGCTGCTATATGCAGCCTGCAAGGGCAAAGCCTCAGCCCTAGTTGCTAAATGTAAATGTTGTGCAACTTGGGTCCAAATAACAAAGCACACAGGAGTTTTCTGCACAGCTGATCACGGTAAGTTCAGTAGTTGCCTGTTAAGTCAAAGATGCTTTTCCTGCTAGAAACCTAAGGTTTCCATGATTCCTGCAGTGTATAGCATTGGTGGAGGGGGCAGAGGTGGTTTAATTTTTAATTTAGACTGCAATTCTGAATTTAGACTTTGATTGATTCCAAATTTAGACTTCGATTCTGAATTTAGACTTTTTAATTCTGAATTTAGAGTGCATTGTTTTTTTTCCGTACGAGTTCCCACCATTGCTACCCTTGCTGCCTTGGTGTGAAGAGGGAAATTCATACAAATTAAGAGACATTTAGAGCTTTAATTTCATGTAAAGCAGTGAAGTTGAGCTCAGTGTTGAGCTGAACTTGTTAAAGCATCACTTGTGGTAGACTGCTCCATACAATTTGGTCTCTCTTAGGGGAAAACCAACACGTGGAGCTAAGAGTAACATTGCCATAGTTTGTGTTTTGTGATTGAAGAAAATCTCACGTGACAAGCCAGTAAATCATGTTCTGCCTTCCAAACTCACACGTGTCTTCCCACTGGGTGTGTTCCTTCAAGCTGCTTCCTCAGGCTTTGTTTCTTTGGCAGGTTAAACTGGGCTTGAGGTGGGTTTAGATTTGGGGTTCTGAATTTAGTGGGCTTGAGATCCCTGCAGACAAGGATACTCAGGCTGAGGTTGGCCCTGGGGACTCAGCTTTTCCCCGAAGTCAGATGACTCAGATAAGTCTGTCATCCTTGAAGAGGGACCAAATAGATTATCTCCTTGTTTTACATTGTGCAGTTAGTTTCAGCTGTGCACAAAGAGAGGAAACTAATTGATTTGATTAATATATTGAGATTAATACACTCATTGGGATGATCCACTTAAGCCACTGGCTTGTGTCACCAGTAGTGCTGGCTTGTGTCAGCACCTGTGTGGCCAGCAGGACTAGGGCAGTATTGTCCCCCTGGAGTGGGGGCCATGGGGAGGCTGCCCCTCAAATCCTGAGTTCAGTTTTGGGCCCCTCACTCACAGAAGGACATTGAGGGGCTGGAGTGTGTCCAGAGAAGGGCAAGGAAGCTGGGGAAGGATCTAGAGCACAAGTCTGGTGAGGAGCACCTGAGGGACACGGGGACATTCAGCCTGGAGAAAAGGAGTCTCGGGGCAGACCTTCTCACTCTCCACAACTCCCTGACAGGAGGTTGGAGCCAGGTGGGGTTGGTGTCTTCTCCTAGGGAGCAAGTTATAGAACAAGAGGAAACAGCCTCAAGTTGCACCAGCGGAGGTTTAGTTTGGACTTGAGGAGCAATTTCAATCCTGCAAGGATTGTCAAGGCCTGGCCTAGGTTTCCCAGGGCACTGGTAGAGTCCCCTGGAGGGTTTTCCAAGCCATGGAGTTATGGTGCTGAGGCACATGGTTTAGTGGTGCCCTGGCAGTGCTGGGTTGGAGTTGATGCTCTTAAAGGTGTTTTCCAACCAACCTAAGCCTATACTACATAGTAAACAGATGCGTTCAGACATTAGGTACTTTCTTAGGGTAAACCTAGTTACCAAAAATACTAATTCAGTATTTTAAGCAGATTCCTGATTTATTCTGATTTTTTTTCCCCCTTTCCAATTGCGTTTCTGTGCTCTGAAGAAGCAACTTTTGGCACAGAAATGACAGTCTGGAAAGAGTTAAGGCTCCTAGGTCGAGAAACATAACAAAAAAAGAAAGGCTTAAATGGCAAAAAGAGCAATTCAGAAGAGAGTTTGGAACTCTAAGATGTAGCTCAGCACTCGGATAAATTCTCTGTCTGGCTTTTCAAAAATCCCCAGAGCTGGAGATTGCAGAACCTTCTTAGCAGGAGTGGTTTGGTTCTTTCTTGGAGCACAGACAGGAGCAGAGATGATCTGTGGCAGCAAAGTCCCCACTTGCCTTTTGCTCATATTTCTGGGATATTTGATCCCCTTTAGATAGAATAATTTAACCAAGTGGTCCATCCGCCTTTTCAGGCATCACCTGCCCAATGCTCAGGCTTTGAGGCAAGCTGTTAATCTC
The DNA here is from genome assembly GCA_013399075.1 of Chloroceryle aenea. Lineage (NCBI taxonomy): Eukaryota > Metazoa > Chordata > Aves > Coraciiformes > Cerylidae > Chloroceryle > Chloroceryle aenea. The sequence continues at coordinate 43,972 of VWZY01007060.1, forward strand.
AACAGGTAAAGGAGGACAGTACATGTCATGTTAAAGGAATGTCTCCTGATGGGGTTGGTAGGAGGAATTCATCTCGTTAGAAATTGCAGGCTCTGAGGAGTGACAGGGCAACAGGACAGGCTTAGATCTCTGCATATTTGCTTTGCAGTCATCTTCAGAGTAAAAAGATCCTTAGGACACCTTTTATCTCAGCATCTGGGCTATAGTAAATAGGAAGATTATAAATGTGAGGAAGAGATGTGCTGCTGTAAGGTAAAGGAAGAGGCATTTTCCCCATGTTCAGGTCAGTGTCACAATGTTTCCCATCTCACAGCAGTGATACTGAGACAGCTGAAAAAGTCGCTCGGCTGTTTTCATGTTAAATTCAGACTCCTCAGGTCTTTAAATATCTGTAGTATAGTGACTTGAAAAGCAGGTTTTTGCCTCCAAAAATTGTCTTCTGTCTTCCTAACTGCTTGGTTACAAAACATTTCCACTTTGGGGAAAATAACAGCTTGAAACGTCACCTTCTGTAAGGACACGTGGGAACTTCCTTGGCTCTTTATTCAATATAAATTACTCTAACCCTATCAAAGAATATGGGTTCAACAGGCCATAAAGCCTCCCCATGCAGTATATATTTTTGCTATGTATGTCCCTAGCTCTTGAGCATTGGTCCCTTGACCATTTTTCCAAGCATCCTACTTAATGTCCAGGTGTTTTGCCTATGCAAGTGACTGGGGTGTCCCATGCACAGCAGAATATTTTTGGACATGCAGGACACGGGTGGCTGGCGTGTCGTTTCCCCCTGAACACATCATCCCATTGGCTTATCAGCTGGGACAACTTGTCCATAGACACACTGTGTGTGCGTGGGAGGGGAATTAGTTGGCTTGAGCAACTGGCGTTACTCATTTGGGTGATGACTGCAGTGCAGGGGCAGAACTTCGTAGACAACGGGTATGTCAGCATCCTTGGCACCCTTGTCTGTCCAGCATGTGCCATGACACGTACATGCTCCTCCTCACTGCAGTCAGCGCTGAGCTATGTCTCTGCTAATTGTCTTCTGATGAAGAGCTAGATAGAAACTCTTTTTTATCATGTGCTGCTTAGGTATCACTCGGAAGAGCCCACGGACACCACTCTCAGATCTTCAGGGAGTCAATACCATCAACGAGAGGACCCAGCGGTAAGTCTTTGCTTTTACCTTTACAAGGAAATCTGGGGTGGGCGATCACTGTCTGTCATAAATTATAAGTGACCCTATGAATGCTTCTTATGAATTTTGTTTTCTCTTCACTCTTTCTGCTCTGTGATCATATCTAAATATCTTTACTTGACCAAACAGCAGGCAGGGAGAGCAAACTCCCTGTGTTGAGAGGTTGTGTTGCATACGATGTGGTAAGAAGCTTGCAAAAAAAATAATGAATGTGCCAGTATCAAGGAAATGAAATTTTACCAAGGATCTTCCTGACATGAAAAGCCCAATGATGTATTCAGGTGCTGCATAAGCACTATGATGGTGGCTCTAGGAGCCGCTGAGTGTGGAGCACCTGGGATGCTGTGGGGCTTGAGATGGTCCTTTGTCAACTGTTTGCTTGCTTTTAAGGGAAGGAAGTGTGTTAACTTTAAAAAAGGGTTGATTTTTACAGGTTTTATTTACAGTTTTAGTTTCTAATCTTCCTTTTGAGGAACAGGGAGTCAAGATGAGTCTGAGACTGTCTCCTAAAACATGTCCCTCAAATCCCCTGTTATGGTCCTTGCATCTCAGTGGGCTTCCCCTCCACACTAACTCAAATATCCTCTAATTATATGATTAAACTTCATTTTTTTTCTGGCTTTAATGTCGAGTGGCCAAGACAGAAATTAGATACACATTGTTCCTTGTTCTAGTGGAATAGAAGTGGCTTTTGTTGTCTGGCTTTGTTCATCATATGCCCTCTGCATGCCATCAAGACTAGAATTGCCCTGAATTTCTTCCCTTTGAGATGGGTGCTGACAACCTACTGAAGGACAAGGGAATATTTTCATTACAAGTTGGCTTATTTTCAGTAGTCTCAGAGGATGCAATTTCCATAAAATTGTTGGCTTGAATTCATAAATTTGTGCCACTTCTCCAGTTTGGGCAGAAATCCAGCTTGTGCAAGCAATCTCACCCTGTGGTGGGAAGGTGATGCAACCATGGTTGTCCTCACTTCAGTCTTTCCAACCCCTCCTTTTCTTTCTCCAAATGCTGTATCTGCTACAGCTCAAATTGGGTGGGTTATCACAATAGTGGGGACATGGTAATGTTTGAGGCAGAGAAGGCTGGTGTCGTCCATGGTTTCTAGCATCTCTTTTTGCTCAGGTTTCCCTAAATATGATGTAATGTGAAACTTTGTGCCAGTGATCTTCATGTGTAGATAAGAGAAGTTCTGCGGTTTCTCTAGCAAGCCTTCAAATCTAATGTTGGTGCATGAAGAACACCTGTGAAGTGAGATGAGGCTTTTCTTGACTGTCCATCTCCAGCTTTGGAGGCACATAATTTCATTCTCTTGGGCATCATCAGTGATGTCTCCCCAGATGACATCTGTGCCACTTCCATCAGAAAGCACGAACCATGTCTCTTAAAAAATCTCTAAAACCCAGCCTGTGTTTTCAGAGTAGGGAGGTGATTTAGATAACTTTTGTTGTGGATGATTTTGATCTAAAGAGTCATATCACACTTGATAAATGTTGGGATTTCAGTTAAATTGCACTTGTTGAGTACAAAGGGGTAAATACAAGGGTGAAGGTAACACATATAGAAGAGAAATTTACCTTAGCAGCTTTCCAGCAGATAGTCTACTTTCCAGCAGATAGTCTAAAGAGATTTACGGAGCTGAATTACACAGGGATATGCTTTCAAAGCCATCTCATGATCATGCGGTCGCTGATAAGTCTGTGTGGTACATCCAGCCCACAGGATACCCCGGGGCTTTCTTTGAAAAGCAAATTTGAGGCATGATATCATGCAGGAAGTTATTGTGGAGGGTTTAGCGAGCCAAGTGCTCGCCTCTGATCTCAGAAGAAAGCAGACGGGTGGTTTGCAGATGCTGGAGGAGGTGAAACCAGGCTTCAACAGAACACAGGGAAGCTGATGTGCCTTGGAATTGCCTTCACTAGCTGTCAAGTAATAAATGGCACGCCATTGCTAACCACAACTGCCCAGGCTGTCACTTTTCCTGCTGGTTTGTGTTCACTGATGTAACGGTTTGATGTATGGTGGTGTCTAAGCAGCACTCAGGTGTTGAGCAGTCTGTCTTGAAACAGTTCATTGGCCTGGGGAGATGATTGACCTCCCAAGTATGACAAAGGCTGTGTCAGTTGCTGTGCATGTGTATCCATCCTAAAGTGTCTGTAGTGAGCAGAGCTGTGGGTTTATCCCTTTTCTTTTTTTTTCAAACCCACATAGGAATTTCTCAGATTTTCTGTTCTCTAGCCTTGTTCAGAGCCATGTATCCACACCCGGTCTCAAGCCTGAGTGTGTGTTGAGGTCAGCCAGGATTAATGATGGGTTGGAGATCCCAAAAGTGGCCATTGAGGTTTCATGCTACCCATCAACCAGTGGTTTTGGTTTTTTCTTTCTGCATATGGGAGGTTTTTGATGGATGGAGGTTTTTATTGTGAAGAGAAAGAAGGTGGACCTGAGATCACCTGGATATTAAAGCTTCTCACTAGCCTTCCTTGAGTCAAACAGGCTGCTTAAAAAAAGCAGATCCTGTAGCACTCACCCAGGGATTTACTTTGCTGTGATTCATCCTTTCTGTTAATAGTGGTCCCTGTCAAAACATTGATTTCCTGGGGCTAGGAAGGAAGCCGCTATGGTGAGGCAACTCTGGCTCCTGAATTGTGTTGCTCCAAGGATCTGGCTCCATGAATAACTTCACAGGCTTTAGTTCTTAAGTTCCATGTGGTCCCTTCCCCCAGATGAACACTTCAAGGCAAAGAGTTGCCTTGTTGCTACATCTCAGAAGTGACCACTGCCAGAGGTCCACATAAACCACCATATCCTTCATCATCCTCATGACCAGAAGACTGGTCCTGCATTGAGTGTCCTCCTGATCTTTTTACTTCTGTCTGAGATAGCTCTGGAGGGGTTTCAGGCCCCACATCCTTCCTTAAATCACCTTTTTTTTCATAGGATGGTTTCTGCAAGGTTGATAAAGAATTTAAAATTAAAAAAAAAAAAAACAAACAACAACAAACCACCAAAAACCCACCACCAAACCAAAAGTATTGTAGTTGGGTGCAACCCAGGAGAGGCTTTTGCTTAATCCCAGGTACCAAAGGAAGGTTTCTCAACTCTGGACATTATTTGCCCTGATGTGTACCCACTTGCCTTCCTCCAAGGGAGGATTTTGGTTCCTCTCACACTTCCCTTCTGTCCTTCTGCAGCCAGGTGAGCATTTCTGGAGACAAAGCAGTTCTGCTCCATGTCAGAGAGGCCCAAACTGAGTGAACAATTTGGGATTAGGTCCCAGTGAGTGTTTTGGGCCAACGCATCAGTCCAGCTGGGGCTAGCATCCTTCATTGGTGGCAAATAATTAGTTTTATTGCAAATTATATTTACTTTTTCTAAGAATTAGAAAAGACAGAGTCAGGACCAGCATCATCTAGAGTTATGTCTATTAATGATGACTTAATGATGGCAGAGGTCACAGCCTCATATCTGTAGACCCAAGCCTTGCAACTGGGAGAATTGGGAGCCATTATTCTCAGGCTGATAGTTATGATCCTTTTATGAATACTTGATTATTAAAATGTGTTTGATTAGTTGATCCCTTCACATGGTGTCTGGCACCATGAACTCATCCCATGGGAGTGGATTTACACTTAAAAGAATAAAGCAGAGACTCTGTAAATTTCTACTGATGGTTCATTTTATGATTTTGGTTTAGTTTCGTTTTTGTTTTGCCATAGAACCGTGACTGGTTTGTTTGTTTTTTTTAATGCCTTCCTAATGCTGTTTGGTGTTGCAGCGATGCCTACGCAGTCGGCTGGAACGGCCGGATGGGGATGAGGCACACCAGGCTTGCCAGTCCCAGCGCTTTCCTAGACAAAGACGGGATATTCGTCAGCACGACCAACAGTAAACTTCTGGAGAGGGCCCACGGCATCCTCATGTCAGTGCAAAAGGAAGGGATTTGGGCTTTATTCCTAGAGCGTAATGAGCCGCACGGGGAGTTAGAGGAATGTAAACAGCCAGAATATAAAAATACCGGGCTTTCAAGTAGACTTGGAGACATTTCACGGTTGGGTCAAAGCGACCCCAGTATGGTTTCCGTGTCTGATTTATTTAACTTTTAGAGTCACAGACAGGTTTGCTTTGGGAGGGATCTTTCAAGGTCATCCAGTCTAACCCTCCTGCAGTGAGCAGGGACATCTGCAACCTGAGCAGGTTGCTCAGAGCCCCAGCCACCATCATCTGGAACGGTTCCAGGGATGGGGCACTGACCACCTCTCTGGGCAACCTGGGCCAGGGTCTCACCACCCTCAGTGTCGAAAATTTCCTCCTCATATATTTTTATTGTCCATTTGTAATGACGGACATGGGGAAGAGAGAGAAGGAAAGAATCTGATGGTCAAACCAGTCTTGAGATAATGACAGCAATGTAACGTAGGCACATTTGTTAACATGATATCAAAGTTTCCATTACAAATAAAGTGAGGAAATGATGTTGATGATTCATGCTGCAGCCTCCTCAGAAGGTTCAGAGAACATGACCAAGGTGGCTGGAGTTAACATTGGACATGAGATAGCAAGAGGATGGTCACGCATTTCATAACACCACTCCCTTGCTCTGCCCAAGTTACCATCATTTCCAATGTAATGATTCCCTTTATTCAGATACCATCCTTTTAAACCTGTACTAGTAAATACGCAAAACCAGTTTGCAGCATGCAGGAGCCTGGTTTCAGTGCAAGCTGTAGGATGCAGCTGCTTAAGGGGATCTGGAAGTGCTTGTTTTATCAACTCTTCTGTTCTGCATTTGCATGCATGGATTAACCTGAGCCATTTATTATCTCCACAGGCGAAATAAGAACTTCAAAGGAAAACCCAACCTCCCAAAGGTGAGCGTGAAGCAGCATTTTTACTTTATTGGTCTGTGGACTAAGGCTGTAGGTCCAATGATGAAATGCTGAGGGGTATGAGGAAGACCACTTGTAAGAATTTGGTCAACTCCATTCTGTTCAGGGCTCTTTTAAATTTATATGAACTCAAAGGATTTGAGCCTTGATTTGTGCTGGCAATGTGAGCACTTGCATCCTCCTTTCTTGGACCTGCTCTGGCTCTCATTTTCCTCTTTCTGTGAAGAAGTACATACATGCTGGTGAAATCTGATAATTAAATCTCTGAACTACAATGACCTGGTACCTGATAGACAACAGACTTGCCTAATACTCACTTTCCCTCCAGCTTGGTTTCATTTATTTTAAGAGATGCCAGGAGACCTGTTTTATCTAGAAGAATAATGCTTGTGGTGGTCCTTGCTGGTGTTGTATTGATGGTGGACCAGGAGGAGCAAACTTTGGCTTTACTCCTCTTTGTCCCTTGAATGGTACATATACAGTGAATCAGTGAACTGCTCATAACCGGTGAATAGTTTGTCTGCAGCTCTTAGTGGACAGGAGAACTAAATTTCCTGTGGTCAAAGATGCCCGTCATCAGTCCTCAGAGGAAACTCAGGAATGTGATCTGGGCAATCTGGCCATGGCCAAACAGACCAGAGCTACATTTCAAGCCATCTCTCGGTGTTTCCCATTGAGATTGAGTGGAGTGGTCACCTAAGGAAGCCCTGCAGAAGGATATAGCACATAGCATGATGATAACATCTGGTTCTTTTGGATTTAGCAAGAACAAATGGAGTCTTCTCTTTCTCCACAGCACATGCTGGACGTGAAGTCCCTCAAGCACCTCACCAACCTGACGCTGCATGACCGCATCACCAAATCTCTCCTCCATCTCCATAAGAAAAAAAAACCACCCAGTATCAGTGCTCAGTTCCAGGTAATCCTTTGCTTTTGGTACAGGGAGGTGAATGAAAACACAGTAACCTGGTCTGGGTCCCCACGGTTCTTAGGAGGACACTTTCAGTCCTGCCCCATCCTCACCACCATTTAGGACATGAATTCACCTGAGGATTTGTCTTGAGTAAGCTGGGAGACACCATAAAGTGGAGAGAAACAAGAGTGATGGTGGATATGGTGGGGGATCATAGACTGGTTTGGGTTGGAAGGGACCTTTGAAGGTCCCTTCATCTTGTCCAACTCACCACAATGCAGTGAAGCAAGATGGTATATGAAAATGAGCTGCAGGTGTTGGTGCATCCCTGTCCTCTGGTACCTCACTTTCCAAGCCATCACATCACGGCGATTTCTCCGCTGATCTCAAAATGACATTTTTTACACAATTTTCTCCTTGTATTCAGAAAGCAGGTCTTCAGATAAAAATTCTCTTCTAAGCAAGCCTGGCTTGGTTTTGACTTGTAGTTTTAGGGTTTTTTTGGGAAATACGGGTCATTTTATAGAAAAGTTAAGTAATTAAATATATACACACACATGTATATATATAAATCTACTTCTATATAATTTATAGAATGCACATCTCTACATGTACATATAGATACTAAGCTTAGTCTAGTCCAGTGGTATGCTGGTTAAAATACACTTCGTCAGACTTTAATTCATAGAACACCCTGGGAGGGTTGAAGCAGTGATGTCTTGGAGCGGAGACCCTTCCTAAAACCTGCTCATCCTTCAAACGAAACTCTGAAAAACCTCAGGGTGCATGATTGAGATTGTTTTATATCCATTTTTTTACAGCGCATCTAAATAAAAGCCCCAAAGATTCCCCTTTTATGCAGCCAAGTGGATCATTTAAATACCCGTTTCCTTATGTTCTTCTGCTGGTCCCTAGTGACAGTTTAACAACGTAGGAGCAGTGCCTCCAACAAAGCCTTTTTTATTTCAATGAATAAAAACATATTTGAGTTGGAGGCAGCTCTGCTGTGACCACCTGCGTCTCCTCTTGGACAAGCACCAGGTGCTCCAGCCCTAATTTCACTTAACACTGCTAAGGGAGAAGCATTTTCTCAAGAGGTCGTCTTTTGGTTTTGTTTTTTTTTTTTTAAATTGAGAGCAAGCTAATACAATTGCAGCACGTAGAATTGAGTTGCAGGCAGGAAACACAAATGTTTCCTAGCATGAGGTTTTTATTTTTTGGTTGATAAATGCTGCCTTGTGGCTGATGTCTGAACACCAAGCTTATAGCTGCTCCATCACAGATTGATGTTAACCACACCTATATTTACAGTAATCTATAAGGAAAATATTTCAGGATGCCATAAGAGCAGCGATGGTTTTCACAGTTGCAAACTAGACCTACACTGCATCCCAGTGATTTATAGCCTTCCTTTTCACTCTGCATGAAAGTGGTGCTCTAGAGAAAGGCCTGCTGCCCTGTCAAGCCTGTGGCAATCCTAAAATGATTCATCACCCTGTGTAAGACCAAATACAGAGAGTGAAATTACGAATGGCTGGAAATTTCTGCTGGCAGACGGACAAAGGAACAGGATACAGGGTTAATCTGGAGACCTCACTTGGCCTTTATGGATTCCCGATGAGCAGATGGCAGAGGGTGCCCGAACCATCTGCTGTGTATGTGGGATGGCACCAGTCACTGATGAAATAGAAATATCCCCTTCCCACGTGGCTGCTGATCATCGTACCAGCTCATTTCCACCATTTCCAGTGCAGGGAGTGCTTTGTTTGCTGGTGTTCCTGCTCTTTGGCAAAGGGGTTGCATCCCATGTCTTTCCCCTCCCCTTCCCTCCCAGCAGCCCAGTGTGGGGTACAGCGGGATGATGCAGCATCATTGCTGGTTAATATCCTATTATCAATTATTATTTAAAGTATCTCTAGGGCACAGCAAAAAAAAAATGCAGTTGAGGACCCCAGCCAGCCACAGACTGACTCAGCATGCTCCTATTTGTAGGGTGCTTTTTTTCCAAGAGCTTGTTCTTGGTTGCAAAAGAGCCAGAGATTTGCGAGGCGGAGGAATGACTCTGAGTGATGTCCTGCTAGAGCCGTTGGACATAGCAGCGGTGTCATTATAAATTTGTTTTTTTAGGCTAGACTTTTAATAACAATGTGGAAACACAGGGAAACATAAAACAGGGAGTTGGAAAGCCCTCGATTCTCAGTGGTCACAACTGGGCAGAGGAATAGGGCCAGGAATATGCCAGCATGGAAAGTATTATCCTCTAAAAACAACCTGTTTAGGATTCCCAGGCTTCAAAAATCATTGCAAATCCCAGATTACAAATTCCAGGTATTTCCATTGCAAAACTGTGGTGAAAAAAAATAAATATTAGGCCAAGAATAAAGTTTTGACCATTAAGAGTCAGGAATAAATGTTGCATGGAGTCATTTTTGAGAAAAGAAAACTTGACTCGTATTTAAAAGCCACTGGTGATTGGTGGAAGCTATAAAACCTTGTCTTGGAGCTCCCACTCATATCTAGAAAAGGCTCATTAGTACAGAGCAGGATGTGACCTTGGGCTCCAGTGGCAGCTGTGAAAATGTCTAACTGGAGATCTCAAAGCACAAACCAGCATTATATTTATCTCTGGCTAATTAATTGGGTGCAAAGATAAAACCAGCCAAGTTGCTTGGGCTGAAACACTCATTTTGGACTAGATGACCTTTAAAGGTCCTTTCCAAGACAAAACATTCTATGATTTTGGGGAACAATTTCCCATCTGAATGGTTTACTCATAATTTATTCCTTTTTTTAATTATTATTGTTTTCTGATTCAAGTACTTGGATTTTCATTGGGGTTGGACTAGATGACCTCTAGAGGTCCCTCCTAACCCAGACATTTCTATGTTTCATTCTCCATCATGGTCTCTTTTCTATTTCCCAACTGAACATGTTTTCTCTGTTGCAGGCATCACTCAACAAGCTGATGGAGACCCTTGGACAAGCAGAACCTTACTTTGTCAAGTGCATTCGATCCAATGCTGAGAAGGTAAAACCCATCCCCTGCATGTGGTGCTGCTAAAAATCATCCTGGAAATATTTTGTAAATTTTTACAGGAGGTTAAAAATCAAAACTATCTCACTGATGCATTGTATTTCTTGACTTTAAGCAGTTGTGTCTTGGGGAAGGTTGTGGTAGCAGTGCTTTTGTATGGATGAATCCTTTACCCAGACATTTAAAGATGAAGCTTTTTGCCCAGATTTGTTAGTTGCTCGCTCATTAGCTGGGCCCTTTGCTGGGGCCTTATTCAAGCTCCCGGAATCTTTCTTTGTAGCTGTATATATCTATTCAAGAAAATATTTTCTCATTGTTGACCCATTTTTTTTTCCCCCTTCCAGCTGCCCCTGCGGTTCAATGACAGCCTGGTGCTCAGGCAGCTGCGGTACACGGGGATGCTGGAGACCGTTCGCATTCGCCAGTCAGGATACGGCTGCAAATATCCCTTCCAGGTGGAGTAAAACATTCTCTGTCTTTCACCACTTTTAGCATCGTTATCAGAGTTGTCTCATGCAAGGTAGTGGGTGCAATGAGTTGGTGGGGTGGTCCTCTGCTGCCTGGCTGATTTCTAATGAGCTGGTCTAGATCTCAGTGAAGACCATGATGGCTCTGCAGATAACGTCAGGGGTTTTGAATAAAACCAGTATTTTTTGGTAGTGTAACAGCTTTTTTTTTAATTAAAAAAATTATCCCATTTACACACCCTTTTCTATCTCTGTTTTGGTATCACCCAGGAATGATGTTCACCCCATCACACTGGTGCTGCCTGCTTCCCATCAGGAGGGCAATTGGCGTCCTCTAAACCTCTTGGGAGTTATCCAGCTTTTCCTGTTTCTTCTCTTTCCATTTGTTTGCCAGGTTTTGCACACATGTCAGTCCTTTCATGCTTCCCTGCTGCTGATTTGTTTCCTGCTGGCAGCTGCTTTGGGCCAGATGTTGTGTCCTGCACAGGAAAACCACTCAGTTCTCTTCTTTTTGCCATCAGCGTAGAATGTTACTTGGAAGGATCTCTCCTCTTGTACCTCCTCCGCTCTTTGACTCCTCATAGCAGATGGAGCATCTCAGAGTCACTTTGCAGATGCTGGTAACTCCCTTCCGTAGTGGCCCCTGCTGAGGATTTGGAGCATATTTTTGCTTGAGATGACCCCGTGGGTTCTGAAGAACCTCTCCTCCCACACTGAAAGATGTTTGAACATTGCTAGGTCCCTACTTTGATGTGTTTCCCGTCAAACCACAAATGTGGTTTGTGACCAAACCACAAATTTGGTGTTCCCCAGTCCATAAAATGCTCTCTGTCCTTCTGCTGACTCGATAGAACCCGTTTCATGTGGCTGTTGGAGCAAATTTATAATTTATGGAAGAAAGGGACACAGCAAGAACCACCTAACCAAATCTTGGTGTTCCTTTTTACCCTTCTCAGGATTTTGTGAACCATTTCCATGTCCTCCTGCCACAAGGAATCAGCCCCTCGAAGCACAATATCCATGATTTCTTCCATAAAATAAAACTCGATCCAGACAATTACCAAGTGGGAAGAACAATGGTAAATGTTTATCCTCTGCTCAGATTTCTGTTTAAGATACAGGTAGATGTTTGCCTGCATTTCTGTCATGATAAATTAACATCTTTGTATATGTTTTTGATTCATGCAGCTGATTTTCTTTAAGCCAATGGCTTCATTGAAGTTTTGAATATTGTTATAATAAAGACGAATGTGGTTGTTTTGTGTTACAACCAGGCCAAGTGACAGGCCTGGTTGTAACAAGACAGCCTTCAAAAACCAATGTCTGTGTGTTGACACAAAGTGATATGGGAACTGTCATTCTGCCTCCCTTGAAGGGAAATCAGAGACTCTGTCATTCAGAGCTCAGACAATTGCAAGCTGTAGATGACGTTGCAGAAGCCTGTTAGCAGTGGCTTAGCTAAAATCATCTCCTGAACTTTCTTCTGAGCATCCAGGGATGTAGAAAGCCAGGGGGATTAAATCATTTGTCTTGTGGTCTCTCAAACTTTCCATGATAGTGTTGTTTTGTGTTGTTTTTTTTTTTTCAACCAGGTTTTCATGAAGGAGCGGGAGAGGCAGCTTCTGCAGGACCTGCTCCATCAGGAGGTGCTGCGCCGGATCACGCTGCTGCAGCGCTGGTTCCGCAGCGTGCTCTGCAGGAGGCAGTTCCTGAGCTTAAGGCAAGCAGCAGTGGTCATACAGGTAGGTGGCAGTTCTTGATTCCATTGCAAATGTCAGTCCATGAACCCTACAGAGAACCAGCTGAATGACAAAGCTCAGAAGGTTGTGATCAGTAATGCAGAGCCTAGTTGGAGGCCTGTAGCTCACAGTGTTCTGCAGGGTTCGGTGCTGGCTTCAGTCTTGTTGAACACATTCATCAATGACCTGGATGACAGGTCACACTGATGGACACATTCATCAATGATAGGGTGGGATTCTATCATAGAGATACAGCTGATGGGTGAAATCAGGTTCCCTCTCTGAGGAAGGAAGTCAAATCAGGATTTGACTCCTAATGCCATAATAAATTGAGAACGGGGAAGACAGAGCTAGAAAGGTTGCATGAAGGCAGGTGTTTTCCTATCCCCACCCAGTACCAGTTACAAGGAACTACCTACTGTGTTTGCAGAGATTTTGGCGTAGTTACCAGAGCCGAAAGCAAGGCCAACCATCCCTGGACCCTTTTGTCCTTTGCAAAGCTGCCATCATTCTCCAGACCCACTGGCGTGGCTTTGTGGAGAGGCGGAGGTTTCTGCAGATGCAGTTTGCAGCCCACCTCATCCAGAGCTGCTGGCGGGAGCATGCCAGGAGGCGACATGCTGCAGCCACCAGCATCCAGGCAGCCTGGCGAGGACACCATGCCAAGCAGACCTATGCAGCCAGCAGAAGCAAAGTTGTCTCCTTGCAAGCGGCCTGCAGAGGTTATTTAGCACGACAAAGGTAAGGACATTTGCCTTGGTTAAAAGAAAACATTTTCTGATGATGCTCATTGAGAAGGGAGGTGGTTGATTTGAACTGTGTTCCTCATGGCTCAGTACTGAGGCCTATCTTCATCAATGATCTGGATGAAGGGATCAAGGCACCCTCACCAAGTTTGCAGAGGACACCTAGTCGGGTGCGAATGTTCATCACCTAGGGGGTTGGGAGGCTCTACAGAGGGTCTGACCAGGCCGTGGTCATGGCCCAAAGCAAATGGGCTGAGGTTCAACAAGGCCAAGAGTCAGGTCCTCCCCTTGGGTCACAACAATCCCCTTAACACTCCAGACTGGGGCAGAGCAGTTGGGAACTCTGCAGCAGGACAAGACCTGGAGGTATTGGTCTATAGCTGGCTGAAGGTGAGTCAGCCACATGCCCAGGTGGCCAAGAAGACCACCAGCATCCTGGCCTGTATCAGCACTAGTGTGGCCACCAGGACTAGGGCAGGATTGTCCCTCTGGACTGGAGACTGGGGAGGCCGCCCACC
>VWZY01007060.1:66234-80635 GCA_013399075.1 Chloroceryle aenea
TTTTTAAGTACAGCAAGACTTTTTCTGGCCTATTTCATGGAATCCCATTAGGTTGAACTGTGGCACATTCATTTCCCCCTTAAAAATGTCCCCAGGGCATTTTAAATGATGGCGGAAGTATTAAAGCTGCAAAATCTCTTCTTTTTAAAGGGTTCATTTTGACATGTCCTCTGCACAAAGACTTTGGTCTTCTTTTCTGTAAAGACCTCAACAAGAGTTGGAGAAGGAAGCTCAGCTGGGATAGATCCATGTGGTTGAAAGAATACCACAAATCACTTTGTCATGGCCATCTCTTCTGAAGTGGAGAGCTGGCTTGCTCAGCCAAGGTCATGGAGCTGTTGTGAAGGCTGAGTGATGAGGACCCATGGCTTGGTGCACTTTGATTTTCATTGTGAATTGCTCAAGGAGAAGGAAGGTTGGACCTCAATGTAGAGTTGGAGCAAGGGAAATGCCTTTCTTTTTCAGGAGTCGTTAAAATATTTCTCTAGTTGTAGCTCAACAGGACTCTTAATTTTTCACCTGTAGACAGATAGAAACAAAGATGAAACGTGTAAATTTTGCTAGGGAAGAAAACTGAATCCATTTGGCATCCCAAGAGCTGTCTCATTTTTAAACACTTTGTGCTTGGAATCATTACAGACAGTGCAGCGATTCACCTCTGGGGAAGGCCAAATGAAACTGCACAAAACCATGTCTCAGGGGGAGATTGGGAAGCTGGTTGTCACACAGAAGAGCCCGACTCCGGATGGGAGGTATGAAATATGGCTGGAGATTGGAGATGAGTCCCTCTGGTGTCTTTCTTGCTCTCCATCACCTTGCTGAATCACACCAGTTCCTTTGGAGCTCCACCAGCCAAAGGTAGCACATGAGGTACTCATCCCACCTTACCTGTGTGGCCATGGACATGCACAGTTAGAAGAGGTGTCCTGCTCACATCATGTTGAAGTTTTGACTACATGGGCCAAAAGCCCCATCCTAAACCACATAATTGCATGTCTGAAACTTGAGTTTCTTGACTTTCCTGAGGACAACTAGCCTGATTTCCTTGGTAGAAGTTCTGTGGCTTCAACTCCTCCTCAAACAACATGAAAGATCCAGGAGATTTGGGGTAGTTTTGAGTAGAAGGACATTTTTCCTAGTTAAGGGGTTTCCTCTTTCCACAACTTATTTCCAGGCCTCAGCGAGCCAAGATGAGGTTCTGGGTGAAGGGAAAGCAAGGTGAGAAGAAAACCTCACGGGAGAAGCTTGCTACCCAATCCGAGCTGCTGGAGCTGTATGCAGAGCAAGAAGCCCCCAGCAGGGAGGTGATTTCTGGCTTGCAGCTTGGTGAAGGTAAGCAGTGGGGTGGTCAGTGTTATGAGGGGCAGAAAAATTGTGATCACTGATGGCAGAAGGGAGAGCTGGTGTAAATCTGTGTTTAAGCTACAGCTCAGTACTGGGGCTTGGGTAAAGATACATAACAAAGAAGGGTTGGCTTATCTACAGGATTTGGAAGTGTCATGTATGATGGTGTGGTCTAGATGAGGCTTCCATGACAAAATGAGTTAGTCCGTTGCACAGTGTCCATGCTGGTTCACGTCTCTTGGATTCATGGACAACATCAACCTGAAACGGTGGCAAGTAGGTTAGAAGCTGGGATCCAAAACAGATCTCAAGGAATTCCGCGTCATTAATCCTCCCAGCAGCCATCTGGACATGGGCAAATGGGTCCTCTCTTGGCAGAGGAAGTAACCAAAGGGGAAATGACATTTAATCTCCCCGTGAGTACCACGTGGGGCTTTTCTCCTCTGCAGATTTATTCCAATGCCAATCTCCCTGTTTTAGTGGCAAAATTAGTTTTCATCTGCTCTTCTCCATCTCTGGGAAGACCTTATTGCAGCCTTCCAATACCTGAAGGGGGCC
The DNA here is from genome assembly GCA_013399075.1 of Chloroceryle aenea. Taxonomy (NCBI): domain Eukaryota; kingdom Metazoa; phylum Chordata; class Aves; order Coraciiformes; family Cerylidae; genus Chloroceryle; species Chloroceryle aenea. Next base: position 68,137 of record VWZY01007060.1, read on the forward strand.
TACAAGAAAGCTGGGGAGGGACTTTTTACAAGGGCTTGTAGTGACAGGACAAGGGGTAATGGCTTCAAACTGTGAGAGGGGAGATTTAGATTAGAAATTAGGAAGAAGTTCTTCATTCTGAGGATGGTGAGACACTACAACAGGTTGCATACAGAAGCTGTGGATGCTCCGTCACTGAATGTGTTCCAAGACCAGGTTGGATGGGGCTTTGAGCAATGTGCTCTAGTTGCAGATGTCCCTGCCCACGGCAGAGGGGTTGGAACTAGATGATCTTTAAGGTTCCTTCCAACCCAAACCAGTCTGTGATTCAATCTCTTTCCCCCTTTTTAATTATCCCCCATAGAGTTGGGTCCTCACCACCTGACCCCTCCACGGAGTCCTGAGCTGTCTGGTATCTACCGGCGGGAGTTTAAGGAGAACAAGGAGCCCTCTCCCAAAGTGAAACGCAAACGCAGTGTCAAGATCAGCAATGTGGCTCTGGAGCCTGTGCAGTGGCAGAATGACTCACTGCAGATCATAACCAGCGCTAGTGACTTGAAGAGCATGGATGAGTTTCTCCTGAAAAAGGTAACTCCTGTCCTCACTGCTCCAGCTACAACATCAGAGAGCTAGAGGAGCAGATGGAGACAACAAAGCCAAAATTACCCTGGGGACAGAGGTAGCAATACTAATAATTCATGTGTAATCGTTCTGCATGAGAATGGCAGCTTCAGTGCTTCCATGGCTTTGGAATGCCCCTGGTAGCATCAGAAGTGGGTGGCCTAAGAGAGCAGGAGTAGAAGGCTGTGGGGAAATGCCTCTTTTTCTAGTTTGTGCACAGGAGAAACCTCCTTGTAGTCATTATTAACATGGTCTGCCTGTGGTGGAGCAGTGTTGCTTCATCTCATGGGGTGTTCTGCTGCAGCAAACATGGTATGGGTCCATAAACCCTTTTTGTTTCCCAGATGAATGAACTGGATAATGAGGACAGCAAGAAGGACACACTGGTGGATGTTGTGTTCAAGAAAGCGCTGAAGGAATTCCGACAAAACATCTTCAGCTTTTACTCCTCGGCACTGGCGGTAAGTGGCCGGATGTCAAGCAAGAACTTTCACCTTCAGTAGAAATGAGATCATAGAATCATTTTATTTGGACGAGACCTTTAAGATCATTGAGTCGAACCATTGACTCAGCATTTCCAGGTCACCACTAAATGACGTCCCTCAACTCTCTATTAGATGATCATTTTTTCTTTATTTTAATCATAGTTGGACTTTCCACCAGTGTTTGGAAGCCGGTTGGGCTGAAATAATTGTCTGGAGCAAAAAAAGCAATCTGGGGTCTGAAAATAGCTTTTCTTTTTGCTTCTGTTTCCTTAAAAGATGGATGACGGGAAGAGCATCCGCTATAAGGATCTCTACGCCTTATTTGAGCAGATTCTGGAGAAGACCATGCGGCTTGAGCAGAGGGATTGGAGCGAGTCTCCGGTTAAAGTCTGGGTCAATACCTTCAAAGTCTTCCTAGATGAATATATGATAGAGTACAAACCCCTGGACTACACTGTGGTGAAGGTAGTTGCTACTTTTTTTAAACCCTTTGAAGATTTGGGAGCTGTCTTTCTGTGGGGTTGGTCTCTCTGCAGACACATGGGAACCTCTGTTGTCGTCTTCTCTGCTTTAAGATGAGGTGGACAACGTAAGACAGCACTCAAAGCTTGATTCACTGGTTGTGTTTCACTGGGCTCAGCAAACCCCAGTTTGCATCTGGGCTGAAATGGGCCTTGGCCAATGCCAGTGTGTAGATAGTCTCCAGTACAAAGTTGCAATCATCTGTAGATGGTTGGAAGGGCAACTCCTGGTGCTTCTTTTTTTTTTTTTTNAGGAAAGTGAAAGAGAGAAAAGCTTTCATAATCTCTTGACCTCTTCCCAAGTGACCACATACTTCATTGGTTGGGTTGAAGGAGAAAGGTACATAGGCAATGTCTGTCCTTGGGATCTAGGTATAGTTTTTAGAGCAGACAAGACCTTGTGGTATTAATTTCACAAACCTGATGATCTGACTTTCTGCTTTCTCATACCAGATGCCAAAAACGGAACGAAAGAAGAGAAGGAAAAAGGAAGCCGATGTGGTAAGATGAGTGCTCTGTGCCCATGTGTTAAAAAAGCCATGTCCTTGTGGCCAGAATAATGAGCAAGAAGAGAACTGCTCATGAGACATCCTGTGCTGAAGTCTGAGCATCACACCATGATGCAGCCATGAAAGGACATGATAGAAGGATGGATGAAGTGGATTTGGTTTGCTCAATCAAGGATGGCTGTAGATTGTGCTCTGAAAACAGGGCCCATGTCAGTCAGAGCAGAAAATGTAATGTCAGTAGTTGTTACAGAAGAACTGAGAATGACCCAGAAAGTGTCTTTCTGCATAAGCATCTAGCACTGTGTTTTACATCTCTAATATGCAAGATGTAGGAGATGACATCTCCTTTTTCATAAAGGATATGATAGTACTAGGAATGATGCAGGTACAGAGAGAAAAGGGGTCATGGATGCATAGAAGACCTTCTTAACATGGAGAAGATGACCAGTCAACCTCAGCTGACCACAGTTTCTAACCTGCTTGCATGATGGTTCCCTTCCCATGCAGGTTGGATGTCTGTTTGGGTGGCCTATGGGGTTATTGGACTGAAAAGAAAAGAAAAGTAAGGAATAAAAGCAAATAACATCTAAAAGTTGGAGAGTTGACCGTGTCCATCTCCCCATTTTGCTGCAGAGTAAGCACCCATCTTCTCTTTCTCACCACCCAACTTTTATCATCACAGGTGGAAGAGCACAACGGTCATATTTTTAAGGCGACGCAGTACAGCATCCCCACATACTGTGAATATTGTTCCTCCTTGATCTGGATAATGGACAGGGCATCTGTTTGTAAATGTAAGCACCCTCTTTTTGATCTTTTCTCATGGACTTCAGTGATAGTGATGAGGTTTGGGGATTTTGAAAGGTGTTTGCTGCTATTTCCTACAATCCTACTCTCAAACAGTTTGGTTTTTTTCACATTAGAAGACCTATTGGAACAGACCTTAAGGGTTTCTGAAGTAAAATAGTAAGTCCATCCCAGCATTCCTTCCTATCTTCACGGCACAATGTTTTGTGCATGGGAGCCTTGCATTATATGTCTTACTCCATAAGGTCATGTTGTCATCCCAAAAAGGTCATGTGATCATCCCATAAGGTCAAAACAGAAGTGTCATGGTATGAAGGATGGTAGAGTTGAGTATGGCAAACATGCCCCATGCCTTCAGCCTATAGGATGTTTGTCAATTTTCTGACAATGGTTTGGTCTGTTTGACCTCCAGGCACATGAATTTTGGAGGAGATCAGGAAAATGGAGGAGACCTGATGGGAAAGGCTGATCCATTGCTTTGGGTTTTGCAACATTTCTTTGATTAGGTTGAAAGTATCAACCCTGGGGTATGTCAGACTGATGTCCAGTGCAGGAAGAATACAAAGTAGGTGCTATTTTGAGATGTCCATGTCTGATAGCACAGAGTGACTTGTGGATTATTTTCCAAGTTGATCTATCAGGTTTTTTTCTTAATGTTTCAGAGACTTAAATATGGGACCTTTAAAATGACAGGCTTATTTTTTATATTTATTTGATTTGATTTGAGTGGATCTAATGTAGACTTGGCCCCTGGGAACTGCAAAGTCAATGTGCTTTTGACCTCATCGTGAGAGGAGCTACTTAATTCTTATTAATTCATATTTCTCCAGCCAACTGTTTTTTTAGGGATTATTAATTACTATTTTACTTGGTTTGCAGTATGTAAATATGCTTGTCACAAGAAGTGCTGTCTTAAAACCACAACGAAGTGCTCCAAAAAGGTAAATGTCTCTTAATTTTATTTCTTTCATTAAATACCTTCCAGGTGTCAATCCCAAGCTCATATAAATAAACATCTGCAGGCATGGAACTTGTTATAATGTTTTTGAAGATATATATATATTTGACTATATTTGTGCTTTGGATATATATTTTTGCTGCACTCTTTCCCTTTCTGACAGTATTACTGGAAGAGCTGGGAATGCCTCATATGAGTTTCTGCTCTAAAATCTGGGAAGTTTTATGGGATCTTGGGTTATTTTTATTCACAGAAGCTCAGAGGTGCTTGGAACCTTCTTTCTTGAGTTTTCTTTATTTTCTGGCAGTGGTTGATTTTGTAACTGTTGGCCTTGTATCAAACTGCATCTGTTTCTCTAGATCTGTGGTGAACTTGAGCAACACCAAGCTCACTTCTCTCGATGGCCATAGAATTGCTTTCACCCACATTTGGTCCTTATCTCAGAGATACTTTTTTTTAGTAGTACATGCATTTTGTGACATACATTTGTGATGGTTTTAGCAGCCATAAAGCTTGGTTGAAGAGCAGGTGATGAATTTCAACTGGTGACAGAGACCAGATGTTCCTGGGGTGGGTTTTTTGACCCCTAGACCATGAAACATCATGGTCATCTTCCCCACATAATCTCATAAATTGGACAGGATTGATGAAAGCATGACATTGAATGGGAAGAACAAATATGCAGGTGTTGTTATAAGGGGATCTGTGAGCTGGGTCTTGGTCACCATTTTCTTGCTGATGACTGGGTTGCCCTCACATTCCTTTTTCTGGGGCCAGGCATTTCTGTTAAATGCCTGGCTGACTTGCACGTCACTTGGATCATAGAGAATCATAGAATTATAGAATGGTAGGGGTTGGAAGGGACCTCTGGAGATCATCGTGTCCAAACCCACTGCCAGCACAGGAACACCTAGAGCAGAACACGCAGGCACAGATCCAGGCGGGTCTTGAAAGTGTCTGGAGAAGGAGACTCCACAACCTCTCTGGCCAGCCTGTTCCAAGTCTTAGTCATTCTTACCATAATGAAGTTTTTCCTTAGGTTGAAGTAGAACTTCCTGTGTTTCAGCTTGTGACCATTACCTCTCATCATATCACAGGACACCACTGAAAAGAGATTGGCCCCTTCTATCTGACACCCACCCTTCAGATATTTGTAAACATTAATAAGATCCCCTCTCAGTCTTCTCTTTTCCAGGCTACAGAGCCTCAGGTCTCTTAACCTTTCCTCATAGGACAGATGTTCGAGTCCCTTAATCCTCTTCCTAGCTCTCTGTTGGACTCATATTTCACTGTCTCTCTTGAACTGGGGAGACCAAAACTGAACACAATACTCCAGATGTGGTCTCACTAGTGCAGAGTAGAGGGGGAGCAGAACCTCCCTCGACCTGCTGGCCACACTCATCTTTATGCACCCCAGGATACCAATGGCCTTCTTGGCCACAAGGGCACATTGCTGTTCCATGGATAACTTATTGTCCACCAAGACGCCAAGATCCTTCTCCATGGAGCTGCTTTCCAGTGGGTCAACCCCTAACCTGCACTAGTGCATGGTGTTCTTCCTCTCCAGGTGTAGGACTCTACACTTACCCTTGTTGAACTTCATTGGGTTTGCCTTTGCCCAGCTCTCCAGCCTTTCCAGATCTCGCTGGGTGGCAGCACAGACTTTCGCTGTATCAGCCACTCCTCCCAGTTTAGCATCAGCAGCAAACTTACTGAGGGTACACTCTATCCCTTCATCCCGGTCATCGATGAAGATGTTGAGTAAGACTGGACCTAGAACTGACTACTGGGGAACACTGCGAGTTACAGGTCACCAGCTGGACTNTCTTAGTCATTCTTACCATAATGAAGTTTTTCCTTAGGTTGAAGTAGAACTTCCTGTGTTTCAGCTTGTGACCATTACCTCTCATCATATCACAGGACACCACTGAAAAGAGATTGGCCCCTTCTATCTGACACCCACCCTTCAGATATTTGTAAACATTAATAAGATCCCCTCTCAGTCTTCTCTTTTCCAGGCTACAGAGCCTCAGGTCTCTTAACCTTTCCTCATAGGACAGATGTTCGAGTCCCTTAATCCTCTTCCTAGCTCTCTGTTGGACTCATATTTCACTGTCTCTCTTGAACTGGGGAGACCAAAACTGAACACAATACTCCAGATGTGGTCTCACTAGTGCAGAGTAGAGGGGGAGCAGAACCNTATCTACGCATTCAGTCACACCTTCATAAAAGCCTTTCAGATTAGTCAGACCTGATTTCCCTTTAGTAAATCCATGCTGGCTACTGTTGAAAACCCTCTTTTCTTCCATGTGCTGAGATAGGACCTCCAGAATTAGATGCTCCATTACCTTTCCAGAGATGAAGGTGAGGTTGACTGGTCTGTAATTACCAGGGTCTTCCTTCTTGCCCTTTTTGAAGACTGGAGTGACACCGTCTTTCCTCCAGTTCTCAGGAACCTCACCTGAATCAGTTGGAGAAGCCTGAAGAGAAGTTGGATCCAAGCACTGCACCAGCATTGCTTCCTAAACAGATTTTAAAGCCCTTTTTTTTTCTCCCTTTTCAGTATGACCCTGAGCTCTCACCTCATCAGTTTGGTGTGGAGCTCTCCCGGTTGACCAGTGAGGAGCGAGCAGTACCAGTACTGGTGGAGAAGCTCATCAACTACATTGAAATGCATGGGCTGTACACAGAGGGCATTTACAGAAAATCAGGGTCTACAAACAAGATCAAGGAGCTGCGACAAGGACTTGATACAGGTAAAAGGATGGGAAAAGAAACCCACATGTAGAGGAGTTGTTTATCATAGAATGATTTGGGTAGGAAGGGACCTTTAGAGGTCATTTAGTCCTTCGCTAACAGCTTCGTATTGATTGTCGCCTCTTTTTTCTTTTTCCTCAATCTGCTGCCAAACCCAGACATTGATAATGTGAATTTAGACGACTACAACATTCACGTCATCGCCAGTGTGTTCAAGCAGTGGCTCCGAGATCTGCCCAACCCTCTCATGACCTTTGAGCTCTATGAGGAGTTTCTGAGGGCGATGGGTAAGGAGCCTCCTACGCTATCCCCTTTCTCTTGGCAGAGAGAAACAGTGGCCACTTTTTATGCTGAAATTTTATTTACTCTTTGGGCCTAAACCACCTGATTTTGCCAAATTATATTTATGTGGTTTCAAAAAGTCTGATGTTTTGGCTTTTACACAAAGCCAAGGGCAGTTTTGTCTCGCCTTTGGTGGCACATGCTTGCATCCTGGTCCAGAAGATTTCAGACCAAACTTTTAGCCTGAAGGTCCATCTTTTATATGCAATAATTAAGAAGGTATCATTTTAAATAGGAGGAAGAAATAGAAGCCACCTCTAAACGCTGGTGCTTTCTTCACAGGCCTCCAGGAGAGGAAGGAGACAGTGAGAGGAGTGTATTCGGTCATTGACCAGCTCTCCCGCACCCATCTCAGCACCTTGGAGCGTCTCATCTTCCACCTGGTCAGGTATGTTGGGCCAGGGCAGCTTCAGGCAGTGGGTAAGGGGAGAATGCTTGGATGAGACCGAAAGCAGGTGGTGGGCAATAGAAGATCTTTCAGGTCTGTCATGGCTTGCAGGAGGTGGCCTCAGAGCTATTTCTCCAAATGATGCTTGTATTGATGAGCAACCTTCACAGTGCTGTGGTCACTCATGGTGCCTGTAGGTCCTTGGTCCCTCTTGCCACCTACAGGATTTGTAGGTGGAAAACAGTAGTTTGCCAGCCTTGGGAGCACCTGATATGTCTTCAGGTTTGGCTTTCTCCATTGGGAAGAGCAAGGATGAGGGCAGAGAGCAAAGCTAGACTACACCACAGAAATGTTATCTCCTCTATTCATCCATGTCCATGTGGTTTACTGGAGGAGTCTTCACCTCTGAGTTCTCTCTTAATCCCTGTTATTTTTTTAGAATTGCCCTGCAAGAGGAGACCAATCGCATGTCAGCCAATGCCTTGGCCATCGTCTTTGCTCCTTGTATCCTCCGCTGCCCTGATACAACAGACCCGCTGCAGAGTGTTCAGGACATCAGTAAAACAACCACGTAAGAACATCGTGCTGGATGACCCAGCTCCATAAATCTTCTCATGTCACCACTCCCACCTTGGTGACCCTTAGTGTGATCAAATAGGTCAAGAATAGGGAACTTTAGCATGGAAATTATCAACATGTATTAAATGCATCTTCATGAAGAAGTTTTGTATTTTTTCATTGTCCAAGAGGTTGTTGAGCAAGGCTTTTTAAGTGATGAAGGATCCACAAGAGCAGAGCAACTTGTGTTCCTACCTGGCACATCTCAGCAGGGAAGAGTGGAGCTTGTGCTGACGTGGTGTCATAGTTAATCCCATTTGTAACAAGCAGATCTTTATTCTTGCTTAATTTTGTATTTTTTATTTGATGAAGTGAGCTTAGAATCATAGAATTATAGATTTGTTTTGGTTGGAAGAGACCTTTAAGTTCATCAAGTCCAGCCTTTACCCCAGCACTGCCAGGTTGCCCCTAAACCATTTGCCTCAGCACCACATCTCCACAGCTTGGAAACCCCTCAAGGGCTGGGAACTCCACCAGTGGCCTGGGAAACCTGAGCCAGGCCATGACAACCCTTGTGGGGAAGAAACTGTTCCTCAGATCCAACTTAAACCTCCCCTGGTGCAACTTGAGGCTGCTTCCTCTTGTCCTGTTGATTGTTCCTTGGGAGAGGAGACCAACCCCACTGGGCTCCAACCTCCTTTCAAGAAGTTGTGGAGAGTGAGAAGCTTGTTTGATGTGCAGGGATATTAGATTTAAAAATAGATAATGGAGATAACGTGAAGGGCTGGGCTTCTGAAAGAGATGGTTTTACCTCCAGTAAGTATTAAAATTGTAGAAGACCTATAACATGCTTGGAGACCCAGCTGGTAGGAGGACTCATCCTTCAACAAGATTTCTTTCTAGCTTCTCCCTCAGACTTTAGCTATAGCACATCCTCTAATTTTATTATGCAGAAAGGATTATTTTTTACCACAAACTCACTCCTGACAGTATTAAACAGCAGCTCAGCTGAACAAACACACTGCAGCGTTACTGCGAGTTGGAAGCAACCTGCCTTCCCCAGGTTGGTATTTCCTTGATTGCTCTTCCAAGCAGGGAAATCTGTCCAGTGAGAACCATGGAGGTCTTTTATGTCTCTCGTCTGAGCTCCTCAATCCATCCATAGCCTGTTATCACCCTTTTTAGGGTAATTTTCACTGCCCTGTAGTTTCCAGCAGGAGCTTTCTCCCTCTCTGCCTTTCCATCAGGGCAGATCTTCAGGCAAGACAGAGACAGCTACGATGAAACAATTTCCTCCTCCCATTTTGTCTTCTTTTGTGTTTCCCTCCCTGCCTTAGTTGCGTAGAATTAATCATCATCGAGCAGATGAACAAATACAAGGCTCGTCTCAAGGACATCAACAGCCTGGAGTTTGCAGAGAACAAAGCAAAGAGCCGCCTCTCCTTGATCCGCAGATCAATGGTGAGATACTGAAGCCACCTCTATCCCCTCCTGTCCTCTGCTTGCCCCCAGAGCAACCCTCCCTTACCTTCTCCCTCTTACCCCACCATCCCAAATTCCTCGCACCCTCCCACACCATCTCCCCCAGGACAGGGACCCTCAGCCCCATGGTGGCTCCTTACCATTGCAGGGAGTCATACCAATGCACAAGGAGGTGGGAAAGGCCTGTGGAAACACAGTTGCTCCAGCTCAGACACTCCTGATCAACATTTCCACCTTCATTTGAACATGTTGAACTGGGTTGAGTCAAGCTTTTCATTGACCAGCTTGATGTCGCCCCATGGGAGACCTGGAGCATCCTTTTTTGTGCTCAATCACATTATCTAAATCCAAAAGGACTCCCCAAAGACTCTCCCTGCTCCCGCACCACCTTTTTTGTGAGCCTCAAACCCATCTCATTGAGCTTCCATGCTTCCCAGGAGGCTGGCGGGCTGCAGTTGCACGCTGTGCTTGGCTCGTTGGGCTGCGGGAGAGGGATGGACGCGGTGCAGTGAGGTCATCCCAGGCCCCTCTGCTTGGACCTGCCTGCTGTGGTCCTCGGGGACACATTGCTCCTGCTTTTTTAGGGATGAAATCCAAGCAGGGACTGCCCAAGGTTGTGGGGGCTGATGCTACAGAGCTGCCCTGTTCATCCCAGTTAACAAAAAAAACTCAAAAAAAACAAGCCAACCTTAAAACTGACCAAACCCAGGGTTTTTTGGAGGGACGACAGCATGTGCACTCTAACCTTCTGCTTTCCTTTTCATCTCCTCTCTAATCCAGAAACCCGTACTAATTGCGGTTAGATTTATGAGCATAACCCGCAGTTCAATCCCGGTATGTATTCACTGCAGTGCGCCCCGCACCAGCCGCCGCGTCCCTCCGTTGTGTGTCATCGCCACTCATTCCAGCCCTGTCCCACTGGCCATTGTACCGTGACATCGCCCGTCCAGTCCCCAAGCGGGTGCTGTTCCTCAGGATCACTGTTTCTCCCACAGGTTTCTTGGGCAGCAGGAGTTCAGGACGGCCAGAGCTCGGCCATCCTTGCACACAACTCCTTGAAAAAATGCTTCCCACTCCTTTTCCCCTTCCTCTTCCCTCCTCCCTCCTCCCTCCCCCCCCATTTTATTTTCTTTTTCATCCCATGCTTCCATCTTTTTGCTTTGCTTGACTCATCCCTTCCCACTCCCATTTCTGCTTGCTCAGGATGCATTTCAGCATCAAGTTGCTTTTGCAACGCTGCTGTGTCTTGAGGTGCTGGATAAAACTGCCAGCTTGGATGTCTCAGAGACCACGAGGCATCCAAAGGTCTCCACCTTCTTGGTGGTGGTGCTTCACCTTCTTGGAGGAGGAGGAGCACTGTCTCCACCTTGAATGCAAGGTCAGGACACCCAGGTTTAAATTGGAAGGGGTCCAGCAACCCCTGTATAACCCAATTCCATCCCAGCTTGCAGTTGAGTTCCCAGTGAGACCACAATGGGTAAGAGAGGCACCCACAGGTTTTTGGGGATGCTTGTTGGGGCTGTTTTCCTTCCTACTGGGTTCAGCCCATGATTCTTCTCCCCATCCTTCAGCACCCACAAGGGTCAGGAGATAGAGAAGAGCAAAATTCGAGCTCTGCTCATCTGATGCTGTTTCCAAGGAAGAGTTTAAGTCCATGAGCTGGTGGAATCTTGAGGATTTTGGCTAGTAGGATTCGGGTAGCTGGGCTTCAGCTCAGGAGCCCATGTGAAAAGGTGGTGTCAGAAGAATGCAAGTCCTTAAATTAACGTTTATTTTCTTATAATGGAACACTGGAGGTGCTCTTGGTTTTAAGATCTCACATACACAAGATCAGAGTATGAACAATGTGATTAGGTGCTGAAGGACCTTGTCATGCTCAGGAAACACCACGGTTGGTGAGGGAAGGATGCAGGACATGGTTTAATGATAAAGTGGGAGCTGGATAAAGTGGGAGCTGGGTGCCCTTAAATCAAAGTCCTGGTGATGCTGTCACCCAAAGCCAGTGCAGCCACCTGGCAGGTCAAGCTTCCCATTGCACAGGCTGAGGGCTTTGTGGAACCCCATCCTGCGACCAGCTGGGCTTGCTTGGAAGTCCAAGCAGCACTTGCTCCATCAGCTGGTGGCTGGTCAATCAGCACCATCCTCACTGCCTCCTTTGTCACCACCTCCATCCTGACCCACTACAGTGTGTTGAGTCTTTCTGGTACCTGTCCCAGCCCAGGGTGAGATTTTCAGGGTCCTGGGTGCGACTGCCATCAGCACACTGAGGACTGATGTCCAGGGCTGTCATCTTCACTCCCTGGGAGAGCAGCGTGGTTGGCACCTCAGATGTTTGCAAAATCACTTTGGCTAGTGGCAGTGACACCATTGTCTCTCTTCAGGGCAAAGGACGCGTGCGACGCAGTGCCTACCCCAGCCCAACATCTCCCGTTGCTGTGCGCTTGCCCTCGGTGACAGATGTCCCTGAGGAGACCATGAGCAGTGAGGAAGCCATGGAGATGGAGGTGACAGAGCAGCAGCAAGTAGCCATGCAGCAGGAGGAGAAGGTGCTGACAGAGCAGATCGAGAGCCTGCAGAAGGAAAAGTGAGTGTTGCTTGAGATCGTTATTTGATGTGCTGCTCACAGGATGACCTGGAGGCCTCCATCCCTCCATGATCTCCGGGAGGCACCCTATATTCTCCTCCCCACCTTTTTGGTCCCATTGGGTCAATGGGACTGGGTTGGTCTTGGCAGGGAGGAGCTGACATTTGAGATGCTGACACTGGAGCCCCGTGCTTCTGACGATGAAACCCTAGAGTCCGAAGCCTCCATTGGCACTGCCGACAGCTCTGAAAATTTGAACTTTGACTCTGAAGGAGCCATCTCCGATCGCTCAGGTAAACCCAGGCGCTCTTGGCTTTATCATGAACTGTTTTGTGTGGGAATGGTCCTTCAAAGGTCATCCAGCCATCTAGGGACATCTGCAACTAGAGCAGGTGGTGCAGGTTTTTCTGTGGCTGGGGGCAGGGGGGTGGGGGGATTATCTGTATTTCTTCTGCCCACAGGAAATGTAAATGGATGTAAAGAGGAGGGTTAAGGGTTAAAACATGTG
>VWZY01007063.1:15103-51853 GCA_013399075.1 Chloroceryle aenea
AGAAAGGGGGGGGTGGGGGTGGGGGAGGTAAGGGAACATGTAACATTTCTCACTTTGAGGTAGTGCTCTCAAGGATGCCCCATCTTAGTCGTTTAGTCATTTCTCTGACAAAAATCCTTTCCTATGTCAATTGGTGATAGGTGCCAGGACCTCCATGCCTAGTCCTGAGACTTATCAGTAGATCCTGGCCATCTTAGCACTGCTGTCCCTTAAAGAAGTGTTCTACACCCTCCGTGGTGAGGAAATTTGAAAAATGTTGATAGCACCAGGCAGGAGCTATGCAGTTCTGCCATGGAAAGCTGAAGCTTTATGAAAGGGATTGCAGAGCAGCACATTGAAAAAAAAAAAAAAAACACACACACACAAAAAAACAAACAAAAAAAACCACACACAAACAACAAACAAACAAACAAACAAACAAACAAACAAAAAAAACAAAACAAAAAAAACCAAAAAAAACCAACACCACAACACAAACAAACAAAAAAAAACACAAAAAAAACACCCCACTTTCAGAGTAGTGACCCAGGAAGCACCTTCCTATCTTAAGTTCCCAGCTTGCCTCACGAGTGCAGAGTGGCTGCAATCCTGCAGCATTCTCCTGCTTTGATATTTCATAGGGGTTGATCTTTATGAATCCCAGCAGATGCAGGGGAAACCGAAGCCGCTTTCCCGCGTTCCGCAGCAGACAGCATAGGATGGTCACTTGGATTAGGTCCTTTGAACAAAGGCCCAGCACGATTTTAAAAGCAAAGGAGGTTTTGCTTCTTTCCCCACATCGGTTTGCAGCTCCGAGCCCTACAGAGATGAGCTGAGGGTGATGGTGAAGGGGGTGAGAAAGAGACAAACCCCAGCCTGCAGTGACTGCTGAACTGAACCCTAACTACTGCTGTAACCCACAAAGAAGCTGTTAGTTTGCAATACAGCTGCAGGTAAAGAAGACGACCAAGGGTAAATTCATCAGTCCAAATCTGGCATTTTATTGTGTCAGAAAGCAACAGGAGGGCATACAAGCAGAGATCACCTCTACGAGAGAGATTCGGGGAAGATTATGCTCAATTACACCTCATTACAACAGTGATAAATACTTAACTGCTGCATATCACTGCAATGAGAACCTTAACCCCCGGCAAGGGGCCTGTACCCAGCCCAGCCCAGCTCTGGATCTGTCAGTGGGATGTGCCATATGTTGCACTGGCAATTCTTCACAAGCCTTTAATGTTCGCTCACCACGCCAGGTGCAAGCTCTTAAAACACCATTGTATGTAATAGAAAACCCAGATATGCTTTGTTCTGGGGTTGTGTTTATCTTGGAAAGCAACTCAAGTTCATTCAAACTCTACTCTAGAATGACCCTCAAAACCAAATAATCTCTTTTCTAATAAAGCAGAGTCCCAAAGAAAGCTTTATTTGCCGAAGAGGATTTACTCCGGTAGATCTGAGCCCAGGTAGTAGTACACTGTAGTGCACATACCCTGTAAAAGCCTCTAATAGAAGTAAATGCACTCCAGCCCCTTCCTTTTATCTTCTGAAATTTATTTCCGTTCCATGGCATTCCATGCCACTGCAGCAATCCATCACCCTGTGGTTTCATCATGTAAATTACAATTTGTCCATATCTATACTCTTTGTCAAATGTGAAGATTAAAAGCTGCTAACAGATGTGTTCTGGCACCAATCTTTACATTTGTATCAAACTTGCTCCTTAAAAATACAGATTTGCACACTATCCACAAAAACTAAGTGAAAAGCAAACAATTCTGGTCTTAGCTGCGTATCATCTTTGTTGAGATACACTCCCCACCTTACACTGACCAGTGAAGGTACAACCACATTCTTGTAAAAACGACATGCTCCTGGAATAAAAATCTGTTTTTTGTTGGTACCCTGTCATAACGGATGCCAATGCAGAGTCCCACCTAAGGGAAATAGTTTGCTGTACAACCGTAGCCTTTTCCAAGTCATTGGCAATTGCAGCTGGCTGCACACATCTGGTAGAAACGTCACCACTGAAGTACACACCTATCAAGTGAAATGCCTTGTTAACAGCCTACCATAAAGCCACCAAAACTCAAGATAGACTGATCTGTGCAAGCATCTAAAAGTGCAGAGAAGCAACCTTGTTTCTTTCCCCCCCTCCTTCCCAAGGCAAGTAATACCTGAGGAAGGATGACAGACCTCCAACCACAGACAGTCTTGTGAAGAGCTCTCACCAGCTGCCAGACAACCAGACACATTCTATTCTCTCACTCTACCCCCAAGTTAACATTAAGAATGTTAATAACAACATTTTAAGTCCTTCTAGCTTTAATAACTATTTATAATAAGACTGATAACTTAGGCTTTCTTATTTTCCAAGCCTGCACACCAAGTGTTCCATTGCAGCAGCACAGCCACCAGAAAATATAAAAATCCAACAATTTGAAAATAAAAGCAGTGAAATTACTTTTGATTTATACCGTGTTCTCAATAATAAAAAAAAAAAAAACAAAAACAAAACCCTCCCTGTGTATATATATGAATTAGAGAAATATTGTATAAGGAAGGCTGAGAGTAGCTTCTCAGTGACGTGGAAAGATGTTTACACAACTCCAAAAACGAACTCCAGAGCTGACTGAAGGACTGTGGGATGCTCCAGATAAGCAGCCAATTCAGACAATTGAAGTGTCATTGACTTATGGGACGGACACAACCTTGCATCACTTTTTCCTTCCCTCGGTGTTGTGCAAGAGTAATACCTTGGCACATGCTGGTCCAGACATTCAGCTCACTGTGAACAAGAAGATCACTTGGGCGGCTCTTGGTTTGATTCCCCACCCCAAATATTCCAATGAAACTGTTTTGGAATTAACTACGAATTTAACCAATTTTGCTGGCCCAGTACTAGCACATGAATAATTTAGAAAGCATCTGGTTTGACCACAGATTCAGGCCTCTGAGGTCTTGCACAAGGGAGCATATTTAGGAGTGATATTCAGGGACTGCGCAGCTCTGTGCCTCGTCAGTATTCTCCACCCATGGCAATGTCTGCTGCAGCTCTATTTTTCATGAAGAGAAGTTCAAGAGTACACTGACGCTCCATTCCCTACTCCTCCATTGCTCCCCTGCCCCAGATGTGCCAGAGAGGAACAGCTGAGGTCCTGAGAATTGCTCTGCCAGGAACTCAGTCTTAATACTAAGGTGTCAGAAGGGGAGTGCTGTGTGCTTGCCTGCCCTGCCTGCACCACACGGGGCAGGGGGGACCTCACAGTGCCCAGCAGACACCTCTTCCACCAGGCACTTAGGGACTGATGCCCAGGGTCAGCATCTCCTGCCCTTGGTGCGCTCAGGACCAACATGCCTTTCAAAAGAAACCCGTTCTCCAAAGCACCTCCTCAACCCAGAGACACAGCAGATAATTAGCATCATTCTGTTTGCTTTAACGAGCAAAACAGTGAGAACATTTATCTTGGCAGCTAAACCCAAAAATTCCCTTAGTTATCCCCTGCACTGTCTTCAAAATTAGCAGCAGAACTGCATAGGGGAAGGCAAAGAAAGAAAAAAAAACAAACCAAAAGGTGGACTGAACTGCTCCCCCGTGATGCCATCAGCTGCAAACCCAAAGCCGCATGCACGAGCGCTCCCTGCCCGTGAAATCCGCGCCGGACGGCTGCTCAAGCATGCTTTGAAGGCACAGCCCCTCAGACGACTGGAGCTGAGGCAGATGCAGCCACATTCTTGGCAGGTCTTCCCAGGGTTATCTTTGATGTGGAGAAGTGCTTGGTATTGTTTTCTGCATTGATGTTTGCCCTTGGCACGTGGAAGGCAGCACCCTTGTGTACGGCAACCCCTCAGTCTGGCCCAACAGCTTGCAGCTTGCTGCCTGGAGCGCTTTGCTTCTTGAGAGGTCCCTCTGCAACAAGTGCTCCTCGGCTCTTCTCGCTGGTTCTCGGCTGCCCACAAAGCACGCGCCTCCTGTCTCTTCAATGCACGTGCAAGCAACGCATTTCATTTCTGTCACTTCTGGGAGGGTTTGCTCTTGCCCAAAGTCTACCCAGCTTTGCTGGATACAGGAACATGAACTCCTACCTGAAGTATTAAGGTCACATTCTCCTTAAGTCAAACTGAACCTTTGCTCTCTGACTAAACTTTTAGATCCTCAAATGGTAATCACAAGGGGCACACCACTTACTGAAATAGAAGCTTAATGTCCTAATATTACTGTTTACAAATACCTGAAGGGTGGAAGTCAAGTAGAAGGGGCCAGTCTCTTCTCAGTGGTGCCCTGTGATAGGACGAGAGGTAATGGTAGCAAGGCGAAACACAGCAAGTTTCACGTCAACATGAGGAAAATCTTCAATGTGAGAGTGAAAGAGCTTCAAAGAGGCTGTCCAGAGAGGCTGGGGAGTCTCCTTCTCTAGAGACTTTCAAGACTCACCTGGATGTGTTCCTATGTGGCCTGCCCTGAGTGTTCCTGCACTGGCAGGGGGATTGGACTTGATGATTTCTGGAGGTCCCTTCCAACCCCTACCATTCTGTGATTCTAACATTTTTGATGATATAGGACTTAATTCTTATTCATTCAGAGAATTATTTTCATCACTCCTCCCAAACTAATGTCTGGTCCTTGCTGAAAAGTGCAGGAGCAACAGTTCAGGAGATGCAGCTGAAGGTAAGGGAACTCACCCAGGTCAGTGCTGGGTTGGTTTATGCAAGTTCAATGTGTCACCTCGTACTCGATAGATGACTCATTAGAGATGAGGCAGCTCAGACCAAAGGGCTTATAAAGCCACTGGGTTGTCACTTCAGCTTTGGAGTGGCTGTGGGAAAGCAATGACCTGCTCCCTCTGCAATCTTCTTCCATAAACAGTTTGAACAAAATTCCCTCCTTGGCTGCTATCATCACACTTCATTAGAGAAGAAATGCAGATACCAAGGAAGCTGAGCCTTCTCCACCCACTGCAAACATCTCCAGCAGCTTCCTCTCAGCTGTTAATGTCCCTTGAGGCCAGCAGATGACAAGGTAGGTGTACTAGGAATACATACGAAGCTGTGTATTATTTCTTACAGCTCATACCTGTGCTTCCAACTTGCACAACATTTCCTGCATATGGCTGAAGCTGCTGCCTGTCCTGGACAAAGGAGACAGGGTTCCTAAGGATGGGCTGAAAGCCCCTCTCCAGCAGCCCAGCTGCTTTGATGGAAACCACACCTCGTGTAGGTTTCAGCTTGCGAATGATTGTCAGGAAGGCAATCTGGAAGCCTCCAAGAGCTCCCAGCAATTCCTCAAGCGATAGGACAAAAGGGCAAGATTGAAAAGTGGTAAAAGAATCCAAAACCAGTTAATTTGCAGGTCCCCAGGAGACTTATGCTAAAAACTCTCACCACCACTGCAACTACAGATTCTCCCATCCACACATCCCCGTCTGTAGCTCTGAGGGGAGATGGCGACACAAACACAGGGATTCAATGTCATGTGGCTGCACGCTTCATCCTTCACAGCCTTCTGCTGCTGACCTCCAGCCAGACCTCCCCTCCCAGTCCTTAGGTCAAGCAGGCTCCTCCTGACCCTACAAAGGGCTGTCAGGGGACTCAGTCCTTGACTTCACCTCCTCCTTTCTCCTCCACAACTGGGATCTCCATCCCATACCTGTCACCATCTTGCACTCAAGAGTCCCCTGGGCACTTTGCCCACAAAGGTGTCATGACCCTCGACCGGGCTGTGGGTTTAATCGCATGTAACTAATTAAGGGAATACCTCTGCAGCTTGAGAACTGCCCAGTTGTAGATTCTCACTCCTTTCAATCACTCTGGCTTGTATTTGCTCCTTCTTTCACCCCTGGCTAGGGCAGGAAATGTCACTGCTGGCAGCAATTTAACCCAGTTGATTTTAGTGCTTGTCAAGGGCTAAGTAGCAAGCGAGCGATTAGGGGATGGGCAGATTTCCGTCTCCTGAAGGCGAGGGCAGGAAGGTCAGAGAAAGCACCAGGCATCAGCAGATGACAGAGGGAAGTCCTGGAGGCCCCCAGCCCCTCACAGCCCACTTCAAATGCAGGACACATCTCTAGCAGGCAGAAACAGCATCCTGGACTTTTTCTCAGATGTGCTGTTCAGGATAGATCTGGAGGACTTTGTACTTTTTGGGTCCAAAGGAGGAAATTTGAGGTGTGAAGACTTGAGCATCAAAATTGTGGTTTTTAGACACAGTTTGAAAAAAGTCTGTGCTTTCTCTCCATTGTGTGCTTGGGCAGCAGCACATGGCTTCTGATGCATCCGATGCCACATTAAAGTGATTTTTCTAGTATTGTGGCTCTGAAATCAAACATACTTGCAGCTTTTCAATATTATCTCTCCCAAACTATACTCCCAAACTCACGCAGGAACAATACCTTTCTAAATACATCTCCCTAGTGAAGATGTAAAAATATAAAGGACCATTAAAAAGTCATCAAAACTGTTCTAATGTAAAGTGCTCTTTGCTCTCCTGATAGCACCCCAGGAAAGTAAAAGGCAGATGAATCTTGCAGGAGTTTGCATTTCTCCTCCTGAGGATATTCAATTAAATGTGTTTTAAGTTGCTTGTTACAAAATACATTAGAGGTAAAACTAATTTGCATTAATTTGGACACTTTTAAATAAAGAATAGAAAATTTATCCAACTTAATCCCTGGTACAAGTAGTCATCCCACTACAACTCTTGAGGAAAAGTAAAAAGGAAGCTAAGTCAATAGAGTCATTATATAGAGCTCAGCAAAGCCAGCCTAATCTATATGTAACACGGGAAGCCTCAAAACACAACCACAAAGCAACAGGCATAAAAACATCAGCTTTTAAACTCATGTATAGAATTTCCCATTGTGCCTTATAGAAACGTGATGTTAGATTTCCACTGAATGAGATTAAAACACTATAGTAAAGATTATTATTCCTTCCATTGATGTAACTAAAGCTTAGGTATTCAGTAGGACGGACTCTTGCTACCAGTTTGAAAAGTCAAATCTGTTGTCGGATTTCTGGTGCAATTTGTGAAACCGAAGTGGAAAGTTCGGTAACTGTGATCGTCCACGGCACGTGAGCTATTTTTGCAGCTGAGTGGGTCTCCGGGTAACCTTCCACACTTGAGCAATTAATTCTAGAGTTGAAGGCAACTCTACACTTGAGGATCTTCAAAAGGGAAAGAAATCATGATGCCACCTCGGGTTCATGACTCTGATGGGTAACAGATGTGGGGACTGTAGCCCTTGTGGTCCTGTGTCAAGTCAGGAGACATTTTGATAAATTCTGAGCAGATGGAGCATAAACACGATCCCTCATCTATGCACATTTACTGCCTACCAAGTGATTGCACACTCCTGAAAAACCATACTGGGGCTTAGTAGATGGACCTCCTGCCCAAATACTTCATCCACACCCTCCGGCAGTCCCCATCCCCAGACAACAATATTTGCCACACAGCCAGAAATAAGAGCCACCAAACATGAAACCCCAACCAAAAGATCATCAGGCTCAGCCAGTGACGTGGCACAGAGACACGATTCTTGACCAGCACCAACCCTCCCTTCCATATCTCCTCACCACAGCATGGCATCCACAAGGCTGGAGGATTTGTGGTCTTCTAAGAGGGACCCCATATCACCCACGGAGCTCCACAATATTCAATCTCATCAAGCACCATGCAGACACCTCACACAAGAGTCATCACTATTAAATGGGGACTACTCAAAGTAGCCAAGGATCATAAACCTGCCACTGCTAACTTACAACTTGCTTCTAGAGCCTGGATATATTAATATGGCAATTCTTCCCTTGATAATATTCTCTGCCCTATTGCTCACATGTAGGCTTATTTCAGTCTGTTTTTCTCATTTTTCTTCAAGAAAAATTAATGTGGAAGCATATTTTTTTTTTCCTTTTTCTTCAGAGAGACCATATTTTAATATTACCCCTGTAAGTCAAAGCAATTTGAATTATTATCTCACTTAACGATGCTACTTGTTCTGCCTCCAAAATTGCATTCTGCTTCTAAGGGTACCTGAACAGCTATTCTTTTATGGTTTACTACCTTTTTTTTTTTTTTTAATCTTTTCCATCTCTTTGCTGGTACTTAGAGAGGTTCAAACTACTGCCTTCCCTTTCAGCCTGGCATTTTATTACTCCATAACAATGTAGCGAGAAAGTAAACCTCTCTCTGTTCGATTAAATTTTTATACTAAATCTTCTACAGCCTGTAGGAAATGAGCTGAATTTGTTAAAAGGAAATGACTGATATTTGTTATCTTACACAATCACTTTAAGGGGATTATCGAACACACCTGTTCCTTGTACCATACAACTCAGACTAAAGACAAATTTCATTTAAAAAAAAAAAGTCACCCCAGTGAAACCATTCCAAAGTGGTTTCTAAGAAGAGGGAGGTAAACATTTCAGTGACCAACACATCTCATCTGTTTGACTGGCCCAAAAAAGTGACTTTACCATGAAAGTCTGAGGCCTAACTCATGCTGCTTGTGTGGCACCACGTACAACTGGCTCCGGCCCTGTGCATACGGCTCCAGCTTACTGTTACCAGTAAAGTACTGTTTGCTCACGCTAACAGCCTCTCCCACACCCAGGAGCAAGAAGAAAATCATCAGCTGCTCCATAACAGATGCCCACAGTATCCATGACTTGCTGTAATTTGAAGGCAACATTAAGAAGATACGTTGATTACACAAGCACACGTGGTTATTTCCACTGCAGAAAGTATTTATTTTCCTGCTCATTGCTGTTTGCTAGACGGGAGGACAGAGTCAACCTGAGGAACATCCCTCCTGCTGAGCTGCAGCATGGGACAGCAGTGTCCCCACAATGTGATTCCATCATGCAACAGCACAGCCTACATAGATAGAGTTTGGTCCCACCTGCACTCAACTACCCCCAATGCCTTCAGGCCCCTGAAAAGGCCAAAAGGGAAAGATGTTACCCATCAAGGGTCCATGGGACTAATCACAAGACAGAGCTCACCGCGGACACTTTGCTGATGACGTCCCTCGCAACGGCAAGACCCTGGGCGAAGGTGCGGGCGGCCACAAACGCTCGTGTCACTTGTAGCTTGAGCTTCCGCGGCACATCCCCAAAGGGCTTCAGCTGCTCCGTGTACTTGCTGACACACTCAAGGTACTCATCCGTGAAGTGGTATTGGGGGTTGACCAGTCGAAACATGCGCTCCAGCAAGCGTGCCCAGAACTCATTGAGCATTTCCTCAAGGTTGACATTGCCTCCCACATAGTACCGCTTCAGCTCCACGAAAAGATCCTTGAACAGCTCTGAGTTCTGCATGTACAAACGGCCATAGGTCCGCACGAACATGTCGTTCAGCGACTTCTCAGCATTTTCAAGAAGTTCTTTGAAGAACTCTAGGAAAGAGGAAGAGAAGATGAGGTAAACATGGGCATTTGGTTTCACGTTCACACATTTCTACAACCACTGCCATTGCTTAACTTGAAAATTCAGCACAATGAAACCATCATTCAGATCAAATGGATGTTTAAAGGACTCCCTCAAAATTTTCAAACCATTTCTATATCTCATAATTCTTGACTACTCTTCCTAAACCAACCCCCTCAAACTCTCTCCAGATTGGAAGACCTGCATGAGTAGAATAAACCTCTTTTGATGCAAATCTCAATACCATGACAAAAGTCTGCAAAAGTGGGGAAAAATAACACAAAAAAACCACAGAAACACGAAAAACACACCAGTTTATGTTACCATTCAGTCATCTAAAAAGAAGTAATTTCAAAGCACAAGACCATCAGAGAACAGAAAATAAATAAAATAAAAAAGGTTTTTTGTTAAACAGACATTTTACACATGGTCTTGTCAGTTTTTGTCAATTCATTTTCCAAAATGATCATAAACTATCCTCAAAACTGAGCAAATACGCATACATTTTATAAACAACCCCAAAAATCTATCTGTGGGTTCACTCTCCTGTCTTGCAAGTTTGTCAGGTCTCAGGGCAGGGCCTGTCTCTCATTACCTAATTGGTCCTGATTGCAGACAGGGCTTCAGATGTTTGTGGCACAACAGAAAACAACCCCAAAACACAATTATGCCAGAATTTACTCAAAATCCCAGTGCTAAGCATTTGGCACAAGAACAATGAGAGATTTTTCAGATGACAAAGGATGAATGGGGACCCTCAGGCTTCATAACTTTCTAAAAGCAAATCCCCACTTCAGCTGATCCTCTGAGAGCACCAGACAGCACGGTGCCAGAGAGTGGCTGCTGCCGAGGCACTGCCACCATGTCTTGGCAGTGCCTGTACATCCCCAGTGCCAATAGGAAGCTGACATGACATAGTTTGGCATGTCAGGAGTGTTTAAAGAACATCCCCTGTCAAGACAGTGCCATCAAAGCCTTGGCACGTGGATCTAGGCAACACTACCTCAACAACAAAGCCTTTGACTTGGAGATTTGGTGTAGAGGAGTTAAAAAATATGTGAGGGGTACATTAAGCCAGAGGCTATTGGTCCATTTTGGAACAAAACTCCACTCTACAAGGCCTTTGGAAGGAGATAAGGAGGGCACGCACAAGTAGGTGCTGCTGGGATAAACCATCACATGCTGGTAATGCTCATGCCGGGCTGCTGCAGACCAGGGCATGGGCACAGCTTCTCCACCACCACGCATGGCACAGGCCAGGAAGATTATTATTTTATGCATGCCACCAACAATTGAGGATTCTGACCTCTGCTTTTCTGTGACTCATATTCAATAAATATTTTTTATTAAAACATGCCTCTGTGGCTTTTTTTTAATCCTCAAAGGAGTAATGTTTAGAGCCAGAAGTTGTTAGAAGGCTGGGGAGGAGGGGGGTATTTTGGCCCAGTGTGAATTCAAACCTTGTTAAAACATATTAAAAGTATGCTGAAGTTCAGATTTTCATCTTCAAAGTGCTCCAGTACAAACAAAGCCTAACACAGAAAACATTTTCTGGAAAAACTGAAACATTCTTCGAGTTCCTAACGAACAAAGTCATGGGTCTCGGTGCCTGACATGGCTGTATATAATGCAGCCTCTTAGGAACACAAGAGAAATGATCCAGGGAAGAAGAGATTGATTTCAAACACCCAACACGTCCTCTGTCCAATATCAGCAGGAACCTCCACTTTCGTTCCCATGACTGGCATTTCCTCTCCGGGAAGATTTTTTTCTGTTGAGTTTATACTACAGAGATTAGCTTGGTGTATATTAATTTCTAATTCACTTAATCATTTTGAAGGCTCACTTCCTTCCTCTTCTCAGACCTCTTAGTATCACCAAATAAGTTATTTATTTAAACACTTTTGTGCCGGGCACAAGGACTAGTAGATGCATCAGCAAACTCTTCAAAAAGAACGAGATTTGGAAATTATATTCATGAGAAAAATATTCAATAGTTCCAGCCACCAGCCTAAAGGAACCCAAAGCACTGTTTTAAGCCAAGAAAACTATCTCGGGTAATACATCCATATTACCATAACCAATTTATTCTCCTGCCCAAATTAATTTTATTGGTTAGACTCCAAAGTGGAAGTTGAATAAACTGTACCTAGGCTTTAGAGCACTTGATCTCTTAGCAATTTTTCATGTGGGCTAGAACCAGGTATGTTCATTAATTATCCTGAAAAAAAAACCCTGCAACCTAATTATCAACAAATACCTGTCCACCTGCAGTCTCCAAGCCAGCAGCATTTCCTTGCCCAAAAGGAAGTAAATAAAGGAAAAGAAAACTTCACACCAAAACCAGCAGCTTCTAAAACACCAAGACAACACTTCTGAAGGAGGCACCACATACACGCAAAGCTGTTGCCTCTGGCTTGACCACCAGCCAATATTTTCACAGGCAGAAAACACCTGTTTTCAAGTGCCACTTTCCAAATAAAGAGGAGAGAAGGACAGAGGAGACTGTGTCTGCAGCACAAAGTTAGCACCCACCCTCCATCCCTGCAACGCTTCCCCACCAGCACACACCCACATCTCCAAAAAGCACGGGATGGGATGACCTGGTGAATGGCAGCAGTGGCTTGGTCAAAGGTGGCCTCATTGGCACCTTGGGGCTCCTGCGGTGGGGAGAAGGTTGGAAAAGTGGGGAGGAGGGATGCAGAGAACAGCAGCAGGGGCAAGAGACCATCCCACGGCAGCAAGTAGGGACAGACCCAGCAGCGGGATGAGCATGGTAACACCTTCCTCCATGCAATGTACAGCACTCTTAACTTGATCAGCATCTGGGATTAAATGATACATGTAGAGATGTTTTACTCCAGCACACTAAGTCTGCATCCTCAGCTGCTGTCTCCCAATCAAGGAAAAAGCTTGGGCACAGGAAAGAACATTAAGCTTTTCTCTGTGCAAACCATGGGCATAGATACCTGCAATGAAGAAAAGAAAGCCCAAAAGTACTTTTTATTAAATAAATTCTGACTACTAACTCCCAACAGCTAATTAGATATTAATTTTCCCCTTCACAGAAACAACCTGATTAGCAAACACCCAACATAACCTAGCATTAACCTTGCCACTACAAGAAGAAAAATGGCAGGTTCCTCTCTTACATCTCAACTGTTTGCCGGGTAAAATAAATGACCACCTTTCATTTGTATTAGAAGCTGACTTGTTTTCAAACAAAGCAAACACACAAAGGCCTTGGTTGCTTATTTTACAGCACTGTAAAAGCACGTTTTACAGCTGTGTTGCAAGCAATCTGTACTCATTAAATTATCACTCTGACAGGCTTCCTGTGAAAAGCTGTCAAACGCAAACATTTTTCACAGACGACAAATCAAACTTTGCTGCTGCTTTCCGAGACGCTGCTATCTGGAGGGGTGGCAGCCTCTCTTTTCCCTCCAGTTAATCTTATTTAAACTCCCAGAACAAGGGTTGACCTCTTTGTCAACAAATAGGCATAAGCACACACATCTCTGTGAAGAGCTTCCCAAACTGACCAATGGGAGCAGTACGTGGCTTGAAGCTCTCCCTGGTTCTCCTCACCAAGAGCAGCGCATGGAGAGGTGTCTAGGTTACACAGAGCAGACAGACCACAGACAAGGCAGCTCAGCCAGCTCTGGTCCAACCTGTTATGGAAGCAAGTCCACATTGTACTGCTTCAACCCTTCTCAGCTAAACCCTACTGAAACAAAGTCATCTTGTTGCTTGGGATGATGGTCAGGATGAGTGCAGGGGCAGGAGTACCAGTGCTGCCACCTGCAAAGCACATCTGAGCTGCCCGGTGGAATAAGAGCCACAAAACCTTTCCTAACACAAAGAAAAAAAAAAAGTTTAAAAATCAGCTGTATTGCAAAATAAATCCTGTGGACACTACGGACTTTGATGCTCAAAGGAAAATGACATTTCCACTGTAATTAACTTTTAGAGGTAGAAAAGGCAGTAATCTGCAGTCAAGCAATCTACAGCTCTGGGCTCTGTTTAGTCTTTTAACACATTTGAATTTCAGGGTAGAATTTCAATGCCCAGCACTCAGGGAAAGCCTAGAGGTGTCATGAAACAGTAAGAAAGACTGGATGTAACATATCCAGTATTCCTGCAATAAGAGTCCGGGGAGAGGGGAACATACAAAACAACCCTAACAAAAAAAACCTAACCAACAACAACAAAAAAACCAAACCCAAACAACCAAACAAAAAAACCCAACCACAAAACCAAAACACGCACACATACACCAAAACACACAACCAAACAAAAAAAAACCTCTCACACCAACATACCACTACCACCACAAAAAACCCCTTTGAACAAACCCTTCCATAAAAGAACACAGTGGGAAACATAACCATAGTCACCAGGCAATTTCCTTTTTTTCAGGTAATAAGATGTATTACCTGTTTGCAGCTTGAGGGCAGACCAGCCCTGCCAGCAACCCAGTGCAGGAAGGAGAGCACCGCACCTCCCCAAGGTGCTTCCACACAACATCAGTTTCTACTGCCAGAGTAATTCAAAACAATCTTTCTTCCAAATTACAGATACATGAGCTACTTGAAAAGACACAATCACTCCACCCACTGCAAGGCACAGGGCAAATCCCACCTCCAGACAACACACCCATTCCTTGGATTTTTGCACCCAATATTTTTTTTTGATCTTGGATTCATAGGTCATCTGAAAATATCCTTTTGGTAAGTAAGAAAGGATGCAACACTTACCTATTTCTCACACTAACATTTTCAGATTATATTAAGAGAGAGACTTTCATACAAGAGGGCTTTTGATGAGGAAAGCCCGCTGCTGTAGGGCACAGTACTATCTAGACCCAAAGGCAGCTCCTGGAAATTAGATGAACACATCAAAGGGGCACGTTCGCCCTCACACACAGGCAGGTTTGACATTTCCCAATGAATGCTGATGACAAAAAGAAGTAGCAGAACTGTCTGGCCTGAGATGCCTCCTGCCACCACTGGCACTGGATGCCCCTTGGCAGGACAAAAGCACTGCTGTCCTCTGCCCCTCCAGCCATGCCCCAGATGGGCAGTCCCCAGGGCTGAACCCATGGCTAATCACTGCAGGAGTGCAAAGTTTTACCTCAAATTTCCTGATCCTCAGGAATGAAAAGCATTTAATTCAGAGTACTTTCACTTGGAGAATAACTTCACATAAAAAGAATAATAGCGCTCCACAGCTCCCCACTTGCTCCTCTTCCAGCAACTGTGAAGTCAAACCACAAGTGACCGAGGGCTTAGGTCTACAGAGCACAGGAAACTGTAACCATGGTGCAAAAGAGGGGTGGCATCTTAGCCAAGAACTCAGCAAGGCTGCAGAGTGCTCTCTACATGCTCTCTAGGGATGTCCATCTGTTGGCCATGTTTGGGTGTGTCAGTGTCCTTCCAAAAGGAGACCGAAGCTACCGTGCATCTTTCTGCTCCGAAAAGCTGCCAGACATGCTACGTTCCCCTGAACCAGGTCTGCTTAGCGCTGTGTTTTCAGCTGGCCCTATTCTGTTTGAGGTTTCCAAATTAACTGTGCAAACAGATACCAGGCAGACATGCAATTACTCAATACACCTTAAAAACCAAACGAAACCTCAAGCACACAGAGGGAATATGCTGAACTTTTATGGGCACAATTAATTAGTTTCAGATAATTTGCCACCCGGCTTTTCAGGTATACTCTTAATATGCTGTCCAGATTATGATTAATTAAGGACCGTCTGTTTTACCAAAACCTTTAATTTGCTTGTCTGTATAGACAATTATGCTTTCTAATGTGTACAGGAGAACACTGCCACAAAGAGATTAATTATATCTTCTCATAAAATGGTTTACTCATAAAATATCCACAACAGCAAGACAGATTCCCAGATGCATGCTCTTGCCCGAGCCGTGGCCCTAAAGGCTGTGCTGTGGCGGGGCTGGTGCCGGCACCGTCCCAGTGACTCCGCCAAAGTGCATCTGTGGATGCGAACTCCACCCTGCAGCTGCTCCTATCATGTGAAGCAAAATTCAATCCAGACAGATAAAAGGAATTGGGAAGAAAAGAGATGAATGTTTCATAGCTCTTTTCACCTCAAAGGTGAAGCCATCCGTAGCCATGCCACCTATTCCAACAGATATTTTTTTCTTCCCTAAATGTACCTCATTATTTTTAATATGCTCTCACTTCCTTCACTGCATACACCGCATTTGTAATCTCCACCAGGGAAAAACAAACTGTAGCTTAACAACCTTTTTCCAGAAGTGTTGAGAAACCGATGAATACATAGTGTTAACACATTTATTGAATATGAACTCAGGAAGGGCAGGGTAAATCCACAAGCTGTTTCTCTGTCCTGTTTTCCAACATGTGTTAGCACTTACTGACATGGGAAGAAAACTCTTCCTCAGAGTCTGAAGTACAGGCTTAAATCATGCCAGTGTCACAGCAACAGTCCTGAGATGTGAACATTGGAGAGCTGGGAGGAAAACATCTCCCCAAACTTTGTTGATTAGTGAAGAATTTAAAGGCGGTAACAAGTAAGCTGCAGCCTCATAGGGGAAAAACGAAACTAAACAAAAAACCACCAAAAACCTAACCACTAAAAAAACATGGCTTCTAGAACTTACTGTTTCCTGAGAGCCCAAGAGCATAATCTTCCTCTGCACTATGGGGCTAGCAAGAGCCCAGAAGAGCAGGGTAGAAGATAACAGACGATGTGAGATCACCAGCATCACACCGAGACCAAGGTCATTAAAAGAATAAGAACCAACGAAGGAGAAGGAAAAAAATACTGTGGAGATTGCTGCCTGTGATTCAAGAAGCAAATATCAGCACATTGCATCCTGCTGCACATAGCAGTTGTCCTGTCAGTCAGGAGAGCAGCAAGAACAGAAATGCCCTTGGTCATCTCTTGGTCCATCCTGCTGTACTGCATCCCACACAGCAGGACAAGCCCAGACTTTGCAGCCTCCTCATCCCTATTTCCAGGCACCATCACTCTTCATGTGTCCTCTTCTGGGTCAGCTATAGGGATTTTCTCCCACACTGCCTCCTCCCAGAGCAGGAGGTCCTCCATTCCCAGCAGCTCCATTCTCCTACTCATGACAATTCAACATCCATCTTTCCTAACACTCCTTCCTTGCTGCTGTTTTTTATTTGCTTGCTCTTCCCTCCACTCCCCCCACCATGCCTATGATTTTCACTGCACCCCATTCCTCAATCTCAACTGACCTCTCAAATACATCTATTATTTCACAGCTGCTTTAGCCTGCTGACACACATCCATTCAATACCAATACACTATTTTTCCACTCCAAGCAGCAAACAGTACCTGCAAAATCTGAAAGTGAGTTCCTTCAGGCTGTCTCACACCTATCCCCAAGTCGCAGGAGCTTTCTGGGACACTCAGTAAGGTATTTCATGCATATGTATTTTTCTGAGCCTTCCTTCTTACTGCTGTTGGAGAGCTTGAGGAATATTTACGCTGTAACAGTGGGGATGGCTTTCTCACTCCTGTTACCTCAGTTCCCCTCATCTTCTTACATTTGCATGGAGAACTCTTTGAGCTAGGGCCACCTCTCATTTGTTCACCCAGCATGCAAGCAGCTGGACACTAAGACGTTACCATACATTTAAACAAAATAGCTCCAGCTCTGCACCAGTGGACTATCACCAAGCCCAGCACAAGACCTCAGACCACCAACTCAGTGAGGATCCAGGGGAGCAGCTCTGAGCCTGTACATATGCTATGTGGCTCCTTTGTGCAAGGAAGGAAGAAGAGAGAGTTAATATTCAACAGACAAACAATAGCTCATTATCAGGCTGACAGCAATTAGTAACCAGAGAACACCAGACATTTCCTGTAGCCAAGTATAAAGCATGCTGCCTGCATCTTCGTGTTTGGAAAAAAAATTCTAATGTGTAAGAACAGTTTACCTGTGATGTTAACAGCAGAGCTGCTTGGATCCGAGACAGCAGAAGGCTGTTTGATCCCTCCAAGCCCATACATGAAGTGGTGTTGCCCATTGCTGCAGTCTTTGCTCAGCTACAAACCCTAGCCTCTTCAGGTTTCTCTCCCCCTGGCAACCTAAGGGGCAGGAGTTTCACCCCCTTTGAGATCTCCTCCTTCTTAGATAACTTGACTTCAAGATCCTTCTGTGCCTCCCAAAACAGAGGTCTGGTCCTCATCACTTTCTGACAAGCATCATCCTTCCCAATAAATAGGACTAAAACCCACAGCAGTTTATGTACCTCCTTAAAAAAATCTCCAGATGGAGAGGAGACAGTTAAATGAAAACAAATAAACAAGCTTCCACAAACAGAAGACAGTTTGTTTTATCATTGTTGCAGTGAGTGGGACAGCACAAAGGCTCACAAGTGGGATTTTCTAAAGAACTGTGTTGGTGGTTGCTTTCCCCCTGCTTCTCCTAAATCACTCCACCCCTACTCTGGTAAGCACAGGTCTGAAACCAAGTCTGATGGACTGACTGGCTCTCAGCAACCGCTGCTTCTGCAAAATTTGAGAGATCTTCCCACCACTTTCTGCCCAGGTTAGTATGAGGTTTGGTGGTATTCCATTTGAGAGGGAAGAACAAGGCTGTGCCTTCTTCACCTAAGCGTGAGTGGCAGCAGATAGACAAAACCAATCCATTACTTGTACATTAACGATGCGGTCATCGGCAGCACGCCAGAGTAGGAGTTGTAACAGTAGAACTCTTTCCACCACACCGATTTATTCAGAGGGATGAACACCATGAAGCTCTAGCATAGCAAGCATCAAAGGTCCACCAGTCCCAATACTCCTGCTGTGCCACAACACCTGGAGCTGCCTCCTGCAGAGATAAATGCACCAGCAGCTGTGACCGACCCCAGGGTCCTGGGTGTCATGGATATGGGAGGCCCTGGCACATGAGCAGAATAAGGTCCCAGGTCTCTGCTCTTGCAGGCAGCTTCCACTAAGAGTTAATGGCAGATGAAGGTCCCAAAAGGGCAGTTATTTCAGTAGGGCAGAGCTCCCCGATGGTCTGCCAAATTCTAACTATAGGAGCGGTTGGCTGGGCACCTGCGGGGCTCATCTTTCACCATTCGCCTCCGCACTGCCTGCGGCAGCAGAGACCATCAAAAGATTCTCTTGTCCTTTCTGTCTCATTCCCAGCATTAATGCTTCCCAGGCATGCACCCTGCTGTCTCAACACACCTCCCTGCTAACTCCTACCTGAAGACATCAGCTGGAAGCCAAGACTTATCTGAACAATGAAACCTAAATTCAGAAATGAGATTCCAGGTTGTTTTTTCCACCCAGTTTCAGCAGTTTGGAAGGTATTTGGCCAATACCACCAGCATACACGCACACATCCCCAACTAGTCTCTTGACTCAGCCCCAAGGCAGTTACTGGAAGCAGTTCATGCACTGAGAGGTAACACAGGGCTCACACTGGATCAAGGGCACCCTGGTATGCTTCAAAGACACACATCATGACCATGCTTTACAACCATGGCTACTCTGCCCAACATAAACATGAAGCCCAACATACAGGGGTCCCTCTCCAGCAACTCTTCCCTGTCCCGACACAGCAGAGGGATAGGTGCCTCACAGTCTTGGGGACACCTGGCTGGCTCCTGCTGCTTGGATTTAGTTTCTTTCCACTAGTGCCCCAAAGGGGTTTTGTTTTACACTTCTGTATTTGTTTTATCTTAAACACTAATGGAAAAGTGAGGGGGAGCAGATCAGAAATGGGATTCTAGGCATTTAATAGCTTCCCCAATGCTGGCTTGAGTTGTACTGTTCTGTACAAATCCCCTGTTGCCTGGTCACTGGGAACAGCAAACCTACTGCCAGGCCAGCCCAGGGACAGACCATCTCACGTTCATCCGACATATCATCCCCATACAAGAAAGGTTGTAGAAGCTTGCTTGCCTTCTCTAAATCCACAGAAGAGAAGGACAAGATTCGGTTTAGGAGCAACAGCAAAAGCACTTGTGAAATGCAGGGGCAGGAGAACAAGCAACCGCTTGCCAGATTCAGCTCCACAGGGCAGAGTCTCAGCAGCCCCTCAGCTCGCAAGTGCTTGTGGCTCTGCCCTCCCCCATCGCTCTGCAACCAGCCTACAAAAAATAAGTCATTTCTCCCCACAGAAAAGGCCTGGCACAATTTACAACTTCCAGAAGTTGAAGGAGGCGTCTTTAATAAGAAAAAAAACCTAAGAACATATTGTCTAGGAAGCAACAGAATAGTAGAAATGCCAAAGAAGAGCTATAGGCTCTGACCTGTCCCTTTTCTAATTCCTCAAAACAGCTGAGCAATTTCCATAAAGCACTGCTTGCATTGCCTAGCACAGACTGCAGCATGGAGAACTTCAGCTTGAAAGGGCAAAAGAGGTAAAAGTTTGAGTTTAATAAATAGGAACAAACATTTATACAGTCTTAATATCACCATTAGTCCTATTAATGTTATTGATCCCTAAAAGAGGGAAAGGGAGGGAACTAACTGGTGAAGAGGAGACAAGGCAAAAAGAGTTTGTTTGGTCTGGTTTATTTGGTGTGCTTTTTTTTGTTTGTGGTTTTTCGGGTGGTTTTGTTTGTTTGGGCTTTTGTTCGTTTGCTTTTTGTTGTTGTTTTTCCTCAATGAAGGCCATAAATTTATCAAAAAAAAACCAAAAAAACAACAAAACCCAAACACATATGCCAGAAGAAACAGCAAATCTTCACCTCTAAAAACATCTAGCAATGTGGAATCTGACAACATCCAAGGTGTTTTTTTATTTTATCAAAAAAGCATTTTCCTTACTGCTGAAAATATATGCCTTGCTGCTATACTGAGATCAGACTGGTGGTTTAACTTACAACAGGAGAGATTCCCAGGAGAATACACAGATGTACTGCAAGCAAATATTTAGACAAATATGTAAGAGATGGGACTTTGAAGCTTCAGTCTTCTCCCAGTGCTTGCAAACTGAACAGCACTGGAGGATCTGATGCTGTCACATTACAAACTAGGAGCCAAAATGGCTACTGGTCAGCCCTTTGGGGACAAATAAACAGCAACTTGTTCCATGCTCCCAATTAAGAGGGGATAATCCATTTCTGCATGGTTTTGGTGTCAGATCAGAGCAATTCTGGCAATGGTTCCAACAGCACACAGCGCACCAGCAACAGCTGATGCAAACACTCCAAGAGCCACAGGGCATCCCAGCCTCCAACCAAAGGACGTGCCGCCACTTTGACTGTCCTTTTGCAGCAGCAACTGCTGCAAAGGTCAAGCACATAATGAAGGCAGCATGGGTTTGCCTCTCTCTCAGCCTTGACATTCAGGTCTGAGAGGATTAGCAGCCAGAGAACCCACAGCAGATTTCCAAAGGGCTGGAGGACACAGCTTGCTGCTTGAACTGTATCTTTAGAGTGGCCTTTTGCAGCATGGGGATGTGTCACCCTGCAAGAGGGGTGTTCATCCCACTTGCTGGGAGCCCAGTTAAATGAAAGGAGTTCAGTCTCTGCAATAACTCATCTTGCCTGCTCAGTCACTCTACACAGCTGTAGTAGTGCAGAGGATTTCTTCTTAAGTAGGTTCACATCTCTTTTTGTGTCAGCTTTGTTTTCATTTGAATGGAGTCAGCCACTAGTAGCAAGGCAGCCCTAAAGAGCTGCAAATGCTGAAATCAGAGCACGGGCCCACGCAAAGGAAGAGTTCTGGAAGAGATCTTTCCAGTCTCAGCCCTAGAGGTTGGGACACCTATAAGGGCCTTGATTGTCTCTCCTTCCTGTAACTTCAGCACATTGCATCAGAAACTATGGGAAGAATTACACTGGACAAGAACACAAGCATGCAGGCAGAACTGATCAGAAATGACCTGATAACCAAGCACCAGCACCAAAGGTAGGAAACACCACACCACAAGCAGCTGATCATCCAACAGCAGGCTCTTAACCAAAAAAAACTAACACATTAGTCTAGGGCATGGCACTCAAACTTTTGCTGAAGAGTCTGAGGACCTCAGAGGTGAGACTCCTCAACCCGCCCCAGCCACCAGCAAGAGTGTTGCTGAAGAAGGGCTGCCTTCAGCCTCCAGGCTGGAGAGAGGCAGTCATTATTAAAAGACTCCCAAGAGGTAAATGACTGAGGATG
The DNA here is from genome assembly GCA_013399075.1 of Chloroceryle aenea. Lineage (NCBI taxonomy): Eukaryota > Metazoa > Chordata > Aves > Coraciiformes > Cerylidae > Chloroceryle > Chloroceryle aenea. The sequence continues at coordinate 36,654 of VWZY01007063.1, forward strand.
GTAATCAGTTAATCTCCACTTCCACCCCAGGTAAGATTTTTTTAAAAAAAAATAAATATATAAAATCCCTAAACCAGCTTTGTCTGCAGCAAATGAAGATTTAGATCTGATATTAGGAAGCGCTCAGAGACAGGACCATTAGGCTCTGGGACAAGCTGGGGAGGTTGCTAATTCTCCTTCATTAGTTTCATACAGGGCAGGGAAACACCCGTCCAGGGACAGGCTGGGCACAGTAAATCCATCTTCCAGGAACAGGATCACGCCATCCCCTTCCAGATTTGCCTGTCAAGGACTCCCAGGGTTAAGATTAGGGTGAGAGCAGCACAGGGCACGCTGCGAGGGACTGACAGAAGAACGACACAGCACAAACAAAACAGCTCATACAGGGCTCCCTATCAAAGCTCGCTCATTTTGAAACCTTGCACTTTGACAGGTATCCAGCTCAGCTTAGCTTAATATCCCCCTGCCATCATGCAGCCCTGCAGCCATCTCTCACCCTACAAACAGGCAGACACACCTAACGCTACATCTGCCCCATGTCAGGGATGCTAATGCATCCCCGTGTACAGATGAACTGTACATCTTCTTTGTTTTCAGTGCAGCATTTCAAAAAGCCTCTTCGTTCATTTAAGGTGAAACAGATGCTGTTCCTCTGGTCTCTTTGAAAGGGCTTATCTATGAGCTGGATTTCATTAAGTGTCTTGTTCTGCTTTTAATAAGCTTGCAAGTCTAGACACTTTGTTTCGCTCTATCACCCCTTTGGTGTATCAGCAGGTAGAGACAACAGAGGTTAAGAAGGAAATATTTAGCTAGTAGATTTAGATAGTATCAAGATGATTGCGTAATTCCACTTTGACTCATGCAATTGCATACCTGGGGACTTTTTTCACTCACTCGAGTGCCATTTTTCTTTCTCTTGCAAAAGAGGATGCTACCTGCTGCAGTAGTGTAGACGAGATTGCTGGGAGGTTCAAGGCACAGACTTCAGAATATGAGTAGAAATCCATGTTGAATCAATGAGAAATCAGGGAGAAAAAAGTCCAGAGGAGCTGTGCAGTAGAGTTGCCCTCTAATACCAGACAGTGATGAGGAACAGTGTCAGCAACCCAGTTCACCTGGCTCTTCAGATATTACCATATGCAACTCAGTGTCACCTCATTCCCCCAGCCAACACAGGCAGGAGCCTCGCACAGGGGCCACAGTGACTGGGAACTGCAAGGTGCCTGCAGAGCCCTGAAGAAACTGCCATGACCAAGAGCTCCACAGCAAAACCAAGAGATGCTGCTCAGAAAAATGCACCTGGCTGCAAAGTGGGCAATTCTGGAAGGTTTGTGCTAGCTACCTCTGGAAGGAGTTTCTTCTGCAGGTCCCATGAGCCAGGCATGCCCTGTGGAGACCCAGTGTGACAGGACACTGCTGCAGATCTGAAGGCAGTGTCAAGACCAGCCATTTGCTTGTCAGTCAGCAGTTAGCGTCACTCAAGAAATGAGAACTCAGACGAGACTTTGTTCATTTTGTTTCTGACCTTGCATTACACTTGAACCCTTGGCCTCCACACAAAACCAGCTCTGTATTTATCTGCTGCTCCACTTAGCCCCAAAGGCTGAGCGAGATGGATACAAACCCTGTTGGTTCACAGCGCCCTGGGAATAATCAGCATTTTTGTGGATCAGGACTGGAAGACATGCATGTTACGATTACATGCACTGTGGGGATGTACCAACAGAGCTAACTGCAATCTTACATTAAGAGCAAAACAGTTTTTTCAAAAGATTAATCAAAAAGATCTGAGAAACAAGCAGTCATAATCAGCAAATACTTCTCTCTCATGGGATTGCAAAACAAGGCATGCTCTGCCCTCTGAGCCTTGAGTCATGAACTTCCCTAGCAAAGGGGGAGGCAGAGAGAATTGCACAGAGAACTATAGGATGGAGATGTTTTACATTTCATTCCAAGGAGAGCAAGGTCAAGGTCTCTGCACTTACCATCAAACTTCTTGTATCGGGAGCTAAACATGGTTTGTAGGTGATTGCTAAGCTCTACAACAGCGTTTCTGAAGTCGTGTTTACTCTGCTGACTGTACTTCTCCTCCATTTCTTGAGAGCAGCACGTGTAGCCTTGGGAGCAGACTTTCAAGTGGTCACCTGAAAAGCACAGAACAAAATATGCTGAGTTAAAAGGATTCTCTGTGCAATGGCAAAGAGGTTGGCTTGCGAGGCAGGAGGTGCAAGGACCCGCAGCAGCACCTCCTCCCAGGGAGAGCACACCTCACTGTGAGCATGGGACCAGGCATATCAAAACGTGACTCTGTAGAAGAATTTTATCACAACACATGTAAAAACCATGCCTTGTCTCTCTGCAGGAACATTAAAAAGTATCCTCTCATTTATCCAGTTAATAAACAGATACTCATCTTGCACAGTGTAATTTGAAGAACAGCAATTTGACCTCTATATAATATCACACCTCTCATGAGGCTTTCACTGAGTGTTTTAATTACTTCTATTTCATTCGGTTAATACACAACACAATATCAACGGCAAGGGTCCTTTTTGTAGTGATAAATCCTTTCTTCTTCACACCCCCAACCCCCTCATTATCACAGAAGTACTCTCTCTCAGAAGCACAGTTATCACTGACATTAAAATATATTTGGTTTATGTAGTGACTCATAAAAAAGGTTTATATTTCCCAGCTCCTAATTTTACAGTTTTCTGTCACCACTCGGGGCAAAATTTAGTGTTCCTTTTTGGTGAATTCAAACAGATCTTCCTTCCTTCATCCTGAAATATAATTTGCTCCTAAGAGTCATCTGGCTCAAGTTGGCTTGGTCAGAGGAATCATGAAGTGCTTCAGTATCTTCCATAGCTTCATTTCAAAATTTCACAGACAATCTGGGCCCCAGATCTGACCACATATAATTTACTTTTAGACCAAGCTGTCCTCTTCTAGCACCAGCAATAAAGCATTTCTGTCAAGTTCTTTGCATAGCAATCCTCAGCTCTAGCTTCTCTGACTGGTTCCACAACACACAGGCAAGTGGGCTGATGTTGAAGTGGTTCAAACTTGGGCAAATTGTGCAAATCTTTGCCAGTAATGAAGATATGATCAAAACAATCAGTTAGGATAAGAAACTCATTCTTCCAAGTCAGATGGTATTTTAAAAGACACAGCCTACATGTAACCTGCTGCCTTCTCTCCCATTTCACACCCTGCTGCCAAACCTTATCTTTCATCCCAAGGAAGCAGATGGAGAAGCAAAGACTCTTCCCTACCTGCTCACACCCTGGAAGACAACAACAACTTCCAACCACCGAGGCCAAGACTCACTGCTAGAGCTGCAAAGGACTTGGCAGCCCCCTGCACAGAAAATAACCTCTGCCCAACAGGCTGTGAAACATGTACTTACTGAAGAGCCATCCTACCTGCTAGAGTATCAAAAGTGGGTTTAGAGAAACAAAAGCCATTTTTGTATGGTGCCAAAGTCTGCCCATGACTAACATGAGCAGTTTCTTCTCCAGTTCTCTTGTGGAAGAACTTGTAACAGCTGCATTTGCCCAGCTATTGAACCTTTGCATTACTTTCTAGCGCAGAAACAGTATCTGTCCTTTTAGATGCTTAAGGACCATTTTCAAACATGATATATTTTTATCTCTCTCTCTCTATATATATATACACATTTTCTTATATATATATGTCACACACCCCACCCCCCCATTCTTAAGAACCTCTCCTCCTAAATCTATTTTCTTATTTCTCTACAGGGTTTGTTTGTTTTCCCTGGAATTTCAGAGAGACCTTGACTGACAGATAATTCTGCCAGAGTTAATTTATTGCTCAAGATCATCCACTGCTGTTGAATTACAGAAAGCTCCCAGTCTATTACAGGAAGCAGCACTGTTTAGGTCCAGCCTTCAGAAAACACAGAAAAATCTCACTCTCTCCTTAGGTATCTATTTAAGTCATTTAAAAGAGGAAGAGGTGCACCAAGGATTTTCAGAGCCTGACAACCAAATCCATCCTAGAGCACATAGGCACTCCTGTACAAGACCCCCTTACCAGCAAGCATTTCAAAAAAGAAAGTGCCCAAGCACCACTGCTTTATTTTACTTTGAATTGCTTTGCTCCAGCTCCAATATGGGACTAAGGCTCTTTGACACAATGGGAAACACAAAGAGCAGTGAAGCAGTATTTACAGCTAGAGCGATGGCTACTATCAAGGTGCCATAATAATTTATATTCAGAACTCCTGTAACAGAGTTACAAGACAAATCAGGGGGTTTTATTTGGTTTTTCTTTCTAAATTTCTTAGTGGGGTGTTTATGTTGGAAATAATTTACCTGAAGTGCATTTCATGATTTCAGTATCATTTCCGTAATGCACGCCTGCTCCTGGCAGTTAAAACTGACATACTTCCCACTCTTTTGTGCTAGAGGGGTAAGCCTCTACTTGGCAAATTCAAATCTACTGATAGTGAGACTTCTTTTTGTGGTTACACTTTGCAGGCATTGTACAGTTGTCCACAGATGCCCAAGGATCCCTAAAACAGTGCTTTTCACACCTACTCCAATTTATGATTAAAAAAAAAAAAAGAGCAATGCATTTCACTGATATAAGTAACAGGTTTATACCTATTTATACTATGAAATTGCAGTTACCATCCCACGTAGTGTTACAAAGCACAGTCATTTTTCTTTGATTCACCCCCCAGTCCCAGATTTGCACAGTGCCTCTTCGGGACACGCATGCACAGTCAAGCAAGGGGAACACCAGTAAATCAAGCTTGCACAGATTCCATTTGGTTGATTATTAAGAAATTATGCTTCAAAATGCAACTCAGACATTCAAAAATGAATGACCAAGCAATCTAATTATGGAAGATCTTTCTCAGTCATGTCAGCACTATGTGTCTTGGCTTGCGATCAAGAATTAGCTCTGTTTGTAGCTGAGGAGCTCTGGCTACTCAGTGCTAACGGTATGAGGATGCACTGTTACCCAGTATTAAAAACCAAAACAAAATGTTTGGGGCTGTGGGCTGCTTTCCTTGCAGTTTTCTTACACCACAGTGGCAGGTATCAGTGGAAAATCATGGAAAACCACTGTGGGACCAACTTTTCCACAGGCAGGGCTGTCCTTAGTGCCTCCTCCCTGAGAATTTGTCCTCACTTGAGCAAAGCAACAGGTACCAAGGTGGTTCGTGAGAAACCTGTGTCTAGCCTTTGTTTTAAATCAGCTAGCAGAGCTGCTGTGTTAAGCATCCATCCACAGGACTCATCCCACACCTGAGCTTGTAGGGCGAGTAATTCAACATGCCAGTGTCCCATCACTTGCTTGGTTGACGGATCCACCACATACCCCTTTGGTGAGTGGCTGCAGTGTTAGGAACTGCTTAAGCCCCCATGGACAGACCCCCCAAAGCATGGCCTTGTCAGACAGCAGCTTCAAAACATAACAGTGCTGCAACCATGGCACGCCGGGGAACAAAACAAATGAAGCCTGAAAAGCAGCTGCTGCCAGTGGTCCATGTGAGCACGGACCAGTTATGCACACAGAAAACACCAACGTGGAGCCAAATCCAAAGACAATGCTTTTCATCTTTCCAACTGGCAATGAATTCTTCCAACAAAAAGGAGTGAAAAAAAAATATGCGTATTTAGAGATCTAATGTTTCTGTATATTATGTAAAGAACACTCATGGTGTGCGCTCACTGTCAAGGACGCATTCGGCAACAATTGTTCCCCAAGTTAAAACTCATCAAACAATGCCCATACAAGGCAGCTCTTCATCTACTGTTGAGTGTTAAAGACTCAGCAGCTTTTGTAATTTATCACTGTGTGAGCACAGCAAAAATATAACTCTGCCTCAGCTTCCTTTCAAGTTAGGCTTTTTATTGAAATGATTGGCAGGGTGTGCAATCATCACATTGGGGGCTGCATGGCAAAAAGAGCTCAAGTAGCAGAGAACAACTCCAAACATCTATCGCATATGCACACCATCACTGCAGCTTGTAATGGATTTGCAGCAGACCCTTCCCATGGCCTGTTGCAGCAAGACTTGTTTCTTTATTTTATATTACAAATGAGAGAAATGAGAGATCAAAATTACAGAAGACGCGTGCTCCTTGGCTAATTAACAGGACACCTCTGGGGAGCAGAGGTAGCAGTTTAAAGATAGAAATGCAACAGTACATCACGTTACCATCCATACATCTAATGAAATGCACTCAGAAATTTAATCTTGCAAGCTTATGATTTAAGCCATTTCAGAAACACCACATTTAGCAGCCTCTAGGCACACAGAGTTTCTTCCAAATCAAGAAACTATTCTGCAGTGCATTGAAACAGGTTTTCATTGCATTAGTAAGCACGTAGCACAAACTCAGGGGGGCTCTACAATCTTGAAAAGCAGTTCACCTCACCAAAGAATTTTCCAAGACCTTTACAAAAGGATGTTTCTGGATGAGTAACATCTCTTCCCAGCCTGCTTCTCCTTGCCTTGACCAAGTCCATACTTGACATATTCCTAGCTGCAGAAGCAGCTAAACTTTCATGAGGGGTCTGCTGGGAGGCAGAGAAGGTTATTTCTTTAGAACACCCTCATATACAGTCCAGCCTTTCACTGCAGCTCTGTAAACAAGCCAAACGCAGTTTATGGTCTGAGATGCTACTGTTGGACTTTGCTTCCCTGTGAGAAAAGGGGTTGGGATACGCTGGGATGGTGGAGGAGCAGGAGGCAAACACTGCTGGGGGACTGGAGAGCAAGGCCACCATTTCAGCCTCCCACTCTCCCTCTTCCCTCTAGCACACATTGGCTTGTGTCAACTTTAAAAGAGTTTTATGACTTCCTCTGAACGAACTACCAAAGGAATCCTGGACTGTAATGCTGAGTTCTAATCCGATTTCACACTAGACTTGCCTTCTAATTATCACAGAATATTAGGCTTCCACCCATCATATATAATTGACATGCTACCAAGGCTTTACAAAACCCCCAACAAAGATGACAAGAAACACTAGCATCACCCCTGAGCATAGCTCTGCTGCTCCAGCCCCACGTTAACAAGGAACGAGAAGAAGAAAGAAAAGCGCAAGCTTGTGATTGACTCCAGCGGAATCATTGAGACAGACAAGGCTACTGAACCGTCCACCCAATCCGATCACCTTTAATTGTACCCAGAATACCAAAACCTGACCATTTTTCCTGGCTACAGAATGAGTCAGGGATGCTCTGGACATCTGAGAATGGACCACAAGCTCTTGCTCATCTGCCCCATTGCTGCCATAATCCCTAAAGGCTATCAGCACAACCACACATCCCACAGCCACAGAACTCCCTTCCCCCGAAGGCAAGGCTTGGTCACCCTAATCACTGACTGTGCTGCTTTTAGATATTTTCTAATGATAGAGCGCTGCAGAAATGCAGACAGTGTCTCGGCATAGAAATATTTCCAGGTGAAATGACACTAAACTGCACAAAGCAAGAACAATCCCGCTCCAGGGTACACCATGCACCAAAAGCAACCCTACCACCTCCTCCCTGGCTGCTGCCTACGCACCCTGCTTGAAGCTGTGCTTTGTCTGGTGTAAGCACCAAACTCCAGCTGTCAGTTGATGGCTCTTATCAGTTTACTCCTTTTTCACCAGGTGGTCAGTCTTCTCCACTTGCTTTAAAGTGGTGCTGCTGTGGGACTTGGAGTTTCTTTTACTTTTTCTTGTACTGGAGACAACACTGCTGCAGAGACAGCCACACACCAGTATGGAAGAGACATAAAACAGCATTGAGGTCTTGCTAGTAGAAGTGATGCATCTATGAAAGGCAGCACAATTCATACTACAAGTTCCTGAGTTCACATCCTGCAAGTGTTGCAGTGCTGCTGGTACTCTCTGTCGGAGTGGGTCAGACCTGGCTGGGAGACTGGGAGCTGTATCTCCCTCAGTGCTTCTGACCACATGATGTTATTTCCAGCCTGAACCACTATTTCAGCTGCACATTTCCAGAAGTAGTGTTGTGTGCAGCATCCCCTCTCTATCTATCACCATCAGACACAAAATAACATACCCCTTTTCCAGTACAAATCATTTCCCACCCTGAAGGCCACTATCATGCAATAAGTCAGCTTTTTCTTTCTTCCCTCTTCAAAACATTTGTAATTCCCATTGTGATCTCAAACCCAAAATGCACCAAGAGAGCAAGCACCCCACATACCCAAACCCAAGTCTTCTTCATGGAGGTTGGAGGAGCATCACCCTCCATCCAGGCCTGTAGTTGCCTGCCCTCTCAGCCACAGAAGCCCCAAGCCCGGACTCAATCATCACAAATGCTCACGCCCACCTGCACCCTTTTTTTCCAACCACCCAGGATTTTTTAAGCCAGAAGACAACATGCTTACATGCAGCCAGCCCCAAATGCTGATTGGTAAGGTTATGGAAGTATCGCAATCTGGCAGCATGTGCCAGCACGCAGCATATTTAACATCACACTCAGTTAGCAAGCGTTTTATATAAATGGTTTATTTGCCTTATTAATGTTAAAGCCGCTTGTTTCCCCTGCACTTCCACTTAGGTTATTAATCGATGTGCATTTCAAGTGTTTGCTGATCACTCTAAGCAAAATTCCCCAGACTCGCAGAGAAAGCTTATGATATTGAAAAGATTCCCTCCCCAACTTATCAAGCAGTCAAAATATACTCTTTGATACCCATACCAAAGCCCTTTCACCTATGCTTAACAACAGTGAACTATTTTCAGTCTAGTTTTATTGCATCTGTTAACTCAGCTGCTAATCCATCTTGCAGGCGTGGGGAGCACCAGTGCACACAATACCTCAGTGACATAACTCCCTTCAACACAACAAATAATCTTAATTATTTCCATAGCGCGTACCTACAGTTACTTAAAATATCATACACAACCGAGGTCTGTCTGGCTTCTATTTTTCCATTTTGCTTTGTTGACAGCTTTAGGTTCCCAGATTTACTGCCAAGAGTGTCAGGGACTGAGAGAACATGAGAGATTTATATCCATGTGCATACATTAAGCCAAACACACATTAGGAACCTTAATTTTCTACTGGAAAGAGCAACTTCGGACACAAAGAGGGCTCTTGCCTTCCACTCGTCCAAGTCCAAATTACTACTACAAAGCTTGTCTTCAAGCTGATGACGGAGCCAGGTGCCTGAAGCACCAAGTCTGGCCAAATACTGCCCACTGCAGACAGAGTGATTTGTGGACATCCCTCCCAGGCAGGGACAGACCAGGAGAGCCCTTCCCATGCTCCTAATGCAGCTCTTCAGCCCCAAACAAGAGATAAAGACATGCCTCCACTCTCCACAGCACCCCAAAGAAGAATTAGCAAGTCAGTTAAGGTCTTGCCTCCTACTGAGGTTGGAGAAACGGAGAGGTTCAGATGGAGGCCCCCAAGGCTGAAACCCAAAAACTCTGTACAGCACACATGAGCCCAGGACTGTGGCCTTTGCAGGCAATACCCAAGCAAAGAGAATGCAAGATCTCACCTTCAACAGGGTTTTAAGAGTTCATTTAAAGTTAACAACCTGCTTACCTGAAGGAAAAATGCCATCACCGCTTCATTTCCACAGCACAACCAACAATTTCCTTCCAGACAGGGTGGCCCAAATACTGCAAAGTTTTACACCCTGGAAAAATACGCCACGATAGAGTGTGTTTTCATTCCAACAAACAGGATATTGAATCAATTAGTGGCACACCAGATACAAACCAGACAGATGAAGATAATGCATTTTTGCAAACATCAAAAGAGAAAAACCACACAAAGACAAGAACATACAAATCAGGAAGAAGGAGAGGGAAAAAAAAACCAAAAACCAAAAAACCAACCCACCAAACACAAAACCAACCAAAAAACCCCAACCTACATAATTAAACTTATGGAGAGTAAAATAGTTCTGGTTAACTAGAGGATTCCCCTGGCTCTAGCTAAGACAGAAACTCTCAATGAAAATCAAGACTTGTATCTTAAATAAAAAAAAAACACAAAAAAACACCTACTTGACATCACCAAGTGAGAACATCGGAAATGCAAATTCTCTTTATTATTGCTGAATTCTTTAGGCATGAAATAGATTTCATTATGTGTCTCTGCCTACGTGCCTCAAGTGAGAGGTGTTACACAACAGACAAGTCATGCTGAAAATTGTCTTTGTTTTTCTCCATTTCTCTGATGAGGAGGAGTGGTAACACAAGGTGCACAAGACACCCATCTCCAGGACGGCTGGGACAGGTAATGCTGCCCTTGACCCCCGTGAGCCACCAAAGAACAGCTAAAAAGCCCAAGTCAGTAATTCTGGGTATACGTACAGGTAAAAAAATAGGAGTTATGAGAAAAAGCTCTGAACCCACAAACAGACAGTGATTAGAATTCAACAGACACTGTCTGGCAGACTGTACAGGGGTAACCCCAAAAGTCCCCACTGAGTATGATTTTATGTAATTAAAGGGGGAAAAAAAAAGGGAGAGCGAGAGAATCCATTAGGAACAGCAAATACAGGGAATTACTGAAGCCACAGGCAAAAGGAACAGCAAATAGAAAAGATCTGGCTGGGAGACAGTTACTTACTTTGTGAGACTTTGAATTTTTTTTCTCAAATTCCCCATTAAGAAGGCAAAACAAAACCAAAAAAAATTGACTTTCCCATAAAGCTATGGGTTATTTGCTCAAAAAGCAGCTTTTAATCAAAAATTGATTCTTCCACAAACACTGTCATTCAAATTGGAGTATTTTTCCTTAACATTTTACCTTTCCACTTTTGGTGCCTCTCCCTCTGTGCTCCCCACACCCTCTGCCAGGCACTTCCTGGGATGCTCACCCGTGCAGGAAGTCACCACACACAGGCAGGCAGGAGAAACAGGAGTATGCTGCTGGCAACCACTTTTCCAGGTTTGGGATTTTGGTGGGTTTTGTTGGTTTTTTTTTTTTTAATGTTTGTTGGGGGGGGGTGGGGTGTTGTTTGTTAGTTTGGGGTTTTTTTCTTTTTCAAAATACAGCCGAGATTCCAGCATCAATGCACAAAAATACATTTCACAGCCACACAGTAGTTTCTTGTGCACCCAGCCTCACTCATTTGGTCATCTGCTGGCAAGTCCCAGATTTGGCAGTAGATGACCCCTGAAAGCTTCAGCAACATGTTGAGGTCATACCGCCCTAGTGACTCTGGGAATTGTGCTTTACTTGGAAAAAAACCCAAACAAATAGATGACCAAAAAAAACCTCAGAAGGTGTTCATGGTTTCGTAGAGGCTAGAGACAGAGATCTCCCAAGCTGAGAGCTGCACAACCACGGGAAGCCACAGCTCTCCCAAACAGCAGCACCATCACGTTTCAAGGCAAGGACTACTCTCACAAGGCACTGGTGTGGTATGGCGAGACCCTCCAAACATCCCACCTTGTCTGCAGCTACAGAAGTGAGTTTTCCTACTTGGAAAAGCAGAAACAAGCACACACCATGACACAAAGCAGAGCTGCCATTTCCACGTGTTAGAAGTGCACCAGCACGAATAAAAGTACTAAGGGCATGTGAACTGGCAGCTCTGACCTAAGCAAAAATATTAAAATATTCAAAACCTGAAGATGTTTTTAATTCCTTAAATAAGAAACAAAGCTTGCAAAATCCAGACACAATTTCCTGCTTTTGACTTAAAACAAATAAAAAAAATCCCAGGTTTTATACAAGTGATAATCTGATCTATGAATTGGAACACAAAAAAGATGTTAATTAACTTCCAGAGACACTAAATCGCTATTGCAGGACCTAAAATAGGCACTGACGAACATGCTGCAAGTCCAACTTTACACAGAAGGGAAGGAAAAGGGAAGGAAAAAAAAACAAAACAAAACAAACACATACACACACACAAAAAAACCACACCACAACAAAAAAAACCCAAACAAACAAAAAACCCCACACAACCAAAAAATCAAACGCCACCACCAAAAAAACACCACACAACCAAAAAATCAAACACCACCACCAAAAAAACCACCACCACTACATTGAAGAGCAGGATATAAATAAATACACAAATATCTAATTTGGAAAGTAACAGGGTGATGTTTTTCATTCATAAAGACACACTCCTTCACTCTGCCTTAGGTGGATTTGGGCAGGGAGGACAGTAAGCAATATGCAGGGGGCTCAGCAGACAGCCAAGACAACCTGAAAGTCCTAGGTGACATGGATATAGGTTTTGCTACCTATGCTTTGATAGAAAAACCCATAGAAGTCCTCCCTGGCTCCACACAGCTGCCTGCGGCAGGGCTTCACTACCCACTCTGCAAAGGCAGCCTGGACTTTGGCCCAGAGCACCAGCTCCTTATCTTCTTCCTCCTGCTACCCCACATGCCACCAGCCACCCCCACAGCACCAACAACCCCCAGGAATCCCACTCAGGGTGGGGGTGCAGCAAGAGCAAGCCAAAGCTCTGAACTGAGGAGAAACACTCCACCTTCTCAACTTGCAAGCCTATGGCTTGCTTGAGGTTTTTTGGGGGCAGGAGATAAAAATTCTGGTAATTGAAAGTATAAACAAAACCATGAAAAGCTTCAAGGGTTCAGGCGTATAAAGTCCAGCTATAATCTAACAGTCATCTCATGCCAGGAAATCGGCTGCCTCTGCACATCCCCATCGTCCCCAAAGGCACCTCTCAAGACAGAAAACCATGAACTTCAGACTGCTTCTATCAGGAATGACTAAAACCTGAGGGCAAGGAAGAATGAGTTCACTTGGGGGCAGGTTGTCCACCCATGCCTGCCAAGAGCCACGGGCAAGTGCTGCCCCGTGACCCTGCCCAGCAGATGCCACAGCCACCACCGATTCCCTTCCCTCAACACTGAGGCAAGTAAGGCTGGCAAATGTCTGACACCAGGATTTCCATGAAAGCAACCGGATGCAATGCTCTTTTCAGGCCTGATTTGGAAGGGATCGGTTTCCACCCAGCAGTACAATGTCAGCACCCAGAGCCATGCCCGTGCCCTATCTGCCCTTCCTGGTGCACTGCCAGCCCAGAGGGTCCTGATGGTTGGTACCTGCAGAACTGAAGGACATCTTCCCTTCACTCTCTGGCTGGACCAAACTCAAACTTCACTTTATTCCAGACAGGGTCAAATCTTCCCCAGAGTACAGAAATACAAAGTGATTAACATTTCTGGTTTGTCTGTCCAACTTCCTCAGGTCCTGCTTGATGAATGGTTGACTCCCGACAGCATTTCACACCACTGTGGATCACTGACGACCAACCCCGAGGGCATCTACTCACCAACATCCCCCCCTTATTCAAGAGGGATACCTGTGGCCTTTCTGCAGGGCCTGAGTAACCAGTCTGACCTTACGATGGGAGGCAAGGTCCCCAGAACACATCCAAAAATATCAAGCCATTCTTCAAAACTGATTCACTAGTACACAGACTCCTTCACTAAGAGGTCTTAGCTCAGCCCCAGGATGATAGTTTAGCAGTTGGGGGACATCAGCTCCCTGCACAAAGCAACAGTTGTGCAACACCAGCAAAAACAGAGCCCCATCATGGCAAGAGTCAGTCATTTGTAGAAAGTTTCCCACCAACTACAGAAATATCTCTCCAACAGCCTTGAAGTCTTAAAGCAAGAAAGTTTTTGTTAGTTGTCTTTTTTTTTTCCATTTTTCCTTTCCAATCCACTATTTTCCGTTTCTCCACACGGCAACTAAGCCAACCAAACCTGCCTAAGTCCCCTGCAAAGAGACTCCCAATGACTGGACCTTCCCCTTGCAGAACGGGGTCGCTCCCCCGTGGCCACATCCTGCCGCCCCTCTCAGGACAATTAGCCTTAATCCTCGTTAGTTCTGTACGTTTCCTTTAAATCCTGTTACCGCATTCCTCCGTGCACTCGAGCGCAGCTCAGCCAGCCTGCGCTGCCGTGATGGTGACCCCACGGTGCCTCCCGGCTTCTGACCCACCAGAGCTCCACGGGTCCCAAGGGCTGCAACACTCCTGGACTAATCTATCTTCACCGATTAGCTGTTAATCAGGAAGGCAGGTGTGAAGGAAGGGTAGGGATGAAAAGAGAAAGGGGGAAGGGAGGGAGTGTTAAACAGAAATAAAGATTTTCTTCAAGGAAAGGTTCCCCTTTGCTACTTTAGGAGTCAACTATGAAACTTGGTCCAAAAGCAGCGTCTGAAGTCTAGCTGCTTTCGTATTTATAGCGTTTGAGTCACTCCAGAAAACCTCTGCCAAAGCAGACGACTTGGACTACTGCATTCATTTCTTTTGGAAGTTTATCCAAGCCTTGGTTAAAGATAAACAACACACCTGGATGGAAAAGAACGTCAGAGCCAGGCTGCTGGAGCAGCAGGGAGCTTCCGGCCCCTTTGATAGCACCGAGGCACGAGATGGTATCAGCACAACTCAAAATGCACTTACTCCTTCCTGGAGAGGCACAGCGAAAGCACTGGGATGTTATTGCTTGTCCTTGGGAGGCATTCTTGCCACACTAATACTATGCTAAAGATTAAGCTTAGAAGTTTTAGGCATAATCAAGGCATTTAACCGGTCTCATTAATGGTCAACAGTTAATAGGTTAGAGCTCTAATTTCCCTGTCTGGGGGCTTGGGGGTGTTTAAACCAAATTAAAAAAAAAAAAAAATACTACAGCTGTATTACTGATCTGTTACTGGAAGCACCTTCCAGTACAAAACACCCCGAAACCCAAAAGTTAAACCAGACTTTATCAGATCTCCACTGATTCCCAAAGCCAGTAAGTACACGTGCATTTCTAAATACGTTTCCATCAGGGACGTAGCAAAAAAAAAAAAGTGATAGGTAACATGTCTTAACTTTAAGTACCATTTAACATGCCCAGGGAAAATCCTCCACAAGACAAAGTTTTACAGAGCATAATTGTCTCAAGAGCAGCACCTGCATGTCAAGACTACAAATTAGTCTTTGGAGCCTGCCACCCTCCCTTCAATTTAAAGTTTAAGGCAACACCAACGCACCAAAAAAACCGGGGTCTTTCTTGTGAAGAGCTGATCCACAAACACATGGTTAACATATTGCCACATTTGAGAGACACCCCGAAAGAGCGACGATGCAAACTTTTGGGACTTCAAATAAACAAATTCGAACTAATCAATCTGGAAAGTCTGTTTTCTATTTGTGGCTTTGGGTTTGCTGTTTTATGTTTCTTTTTTTTTT
>VWZY01007063.1:55586-68952 GCA_013399075.1 Chloroceryle aenea
AGGTGAGGCTGAGTAGCTTAACCTACCCTGGAAGAGGCAAGAGAGGGGGTGGGAGAGTGGTGAGAAAGGATGAAGATAAGAACATCACAAAATTAAAAATTCCTCCTCCTCCCCTCTCCAGGACACCCTATCTACTCCGCTCTCCTGGGTGCGGATGCGAACACCAGCGTTATCTGTCGGCAGGCTCACACAGCTACCCCTCCTCCTCCTCCTCACGTTAGCATAGATAAATCTCAACATCTTTTCAAGAATTTGCAAGCCAGCTTCTGCACCACCAAGTTTGTTTGAGCAAAATCTTCCCAGGAGGAACAGTGGCATCCCAGATGAAGGACATGGCTACAGCAGCATCCCAGATAAAGGATATGGCTACAGAGGACAACCACCTGCAGAGAGAGGGCAGAAAGGCACTTCAGTCTTTTAAATTGAGACCATCTTTCTGGTTTCCCTACCCTTCTCTTCCAAACCCATTTCACCACATGGGCACACATCCTTTCAGTGCTGCTCTGTATGGGTACATGTCACCTCTCCTTTCTCACATCTGAAGGAGCTTTGCCCATCCTACACGTTGGATGGCTCATGCTGCCCTTGGAAGCCAAGCCTCTACTTTTGCAGAAACCCTTCCCTATCCTGAAAGGGACCCAAAGCTTGAATCTATCCTGCAGCCAGCAACAGTCTGTACTCCCACCTAAGAAGATCTTCTCTAGCCAATAGAGAGTCATATTTTATTAGCTTTTGGAAAAGGCAAGTTTTGGAAACCTCAGCAACAGGTATACCAGAGACTGTTTACCTGCAGACCCAAATTTTGACCCGTTCTCATGCGCAGCAGCTGGGCTTGTGCAAACAGCTTCGGTGGGGTGGAAAAACAACATGCCTGGCTGAAAATACCTTATCATACCACGGGACAATTGCATCGAGGCTTTTGCAAACAAGCATAGAAGGTGTTTATTTTCTTTTTATAAGTACGGCCCTGAGCAACCGAAGGAGACGAGGGAGTGCAAACAGGACCTTCTAGGTGGTACCATCCAAAACCCACTGCCAGGAAGGTAAACACACTGAGGGAAGGGACAGTTGATGGAATACATTTACCAGTTGTGTTAGTCCTGCCCAAGCAGGGAGAGGATCTCCCACCCTCCCTGCAGCCACTGCTGAGCTGTCCGACATCCTCCATCAGAAAAATGGGAGAGCCAAGGTGATAAATGAAGGGATAGGACAGAAAGCAACTCTCCTGTAAGATCCCAAGCGCTGAATATGACCAGGTTTCAGGTACTTTCAATGCAGCCAGTAACTGTGGTTCTGCTCAGCAGTCCAGACTTCCCCCCCACCCCAAGACAGAGATTAAAAAAGACAGTTTCCCATTATTCCTCACCAAAAGGAGAGGCAGGGATGCGAGAAGTGTAGCCTTCCAGCCTGGACACCCTGGGTCAAAGTCCAAGCTAATACTGCAGCCTTGCAGCTTCACCCAAGCCCCAAGGTAAGAAGAACATTTTCAAGACTTCCACAGGGACAGCTTCCCTCCCGCTCTCATGCTATTTTCAAACAATGATTTTTTTTTCCAAAACAAAGTGTTTTGCAATCCTTGAGCAATCCCTTCCTTTTCCAACAAGAAGCGAAATTCTCTTCATTCTCCGCCAGTTGAGACGCACAACCACAGGCACAACCACCAGCTCCAAATCCACCCCCCACCCCCCTCCGCAGACGGCCACGTCAGAGCCCTCTCCCCAGGCTTCCGTGCTGGGCTGACACCAGGCAGGTCTTGCTGCAACACGGGCTGCTTGCTGAAGATTTGGGAGATGTTAAATTTTAACTTGAAACTCTTTCCCTAAACAGCTGGACTGGTCTTCTGGACCTAGCTCCTGTAATTGAGGGATTTCACTTAATATATTTAACTTCCAAGTTAAATAGGTAGTTGCCATAACTTGTTTCCCCAAAAAGAAATTGATTAAGCCATAGAGCCAAAGATGGCCTATTCCAGGTCCTAACAAAAGCACACAAGAAGTAGCTCTACATCAAAATGTAACTAAAGCCAATAAAGAGATTCGCTCTGAAAGAAATTAGTATCAATCAAATCCTAAGGAAGCAGATTTCATGGCACAATCCTCCTATATTAACTGCCCAGTAGTCTCCCAAACTGCCAGTCCAAAGGCAACATACACTAGAATTTACATTCTGTGGTCACTCAGACACACATCTGGTACAAAGGCCCACATTTCAAAATAAAATCTCATTGAAAACGTTTCTGGAAGAGCTTTGCAGTTTAAAAACAACATCCAGGAACTAAGTGGAACCGAACAATCTAAACCCAAAGGACACACAAGGCAGCCCCAGCACACATCCCTAGCTCCAGCTGGGTGAACACAATGGGTTAAAACTCGAGGTGGGTTCACACAGCAGGAGCATGAAGGACTTATTTAAAAGGAAGAATCAGAAATAAGGAATTTTGCCAGTTTTTACCCCTGATAAATCCGCATTCCAGTATGTCAGCTATCTTGTTATCCCCAGAGCTGCTGAAGTGTCTTTGGCTGTAACTATGCATGACTCCAGCTTTGAGTAATGGAAATAAAGTATGTGCACTGCAAATGCAGCGTTCCTTTCCCAACCCCAGAAAAAGAAAGGCAGAGCAGGAGGAGATCCTAGAGAAGCTCAGGGATTTTGTACAGAGAAGCTGAAAAGCTGCTCACACCGTGCATCAGCTGCCCACCCCACCAAACCTGCCTGAGGAAAGAAGCCTAGAAGTTGTAAAGGAGATGCCAAGTTTCAGCCTAATACAGCAGCTTTTATTGTCTGCAATGACAAACAAATAAATATTCTTCCAGATTCACAAGTCCAGTTTAGCTCGCAATTCATACCCAGCTGGCAAAAACATTTGGAAGCAGTATTGTAAAATTAAACAAAGCTATCATTTACAGGAAACCCTGCCTCGCGTACAAATTACAGAGTTGTTAAGTTTATCTGGCAATGCCTTGCCCCTGAGTGCTATATAATTATTCCTAAATCTTTCAGGAAAGAATGCAAATATTTTAAAGCCGTAATTCATTGACAAGGAGGAAGTCTCATTTAACCTTCTGTGCATATTCTGATACATAGAAATTAACCCCTACTCTCCACAACTATTTGTCAGTGTCCTATAGAGTGTGCCGGCTGATGAGCAGACCCATCCCTGATCTCAGCAAGGCTGGCCAGGGGTGCCAAGCAAGCCTGGCATCCTCACCTGCTTACAGACCGTGTTTTCAAAGCAGCTTTGGGGCTGGTTTGGAGCAGCATCGTGCCAGCCAGGCTGCTCCCCATGCAGGAACCTTCCCAGTAAGGGAGGTTTTAGGCTGCTGAAAAGGCTGGCTGTTCTCACAGGGGTTATGGCAAATAAATGATATAAAGGAGTCTTTAATACAGCAGAGGTCTGAGTTATGAGGAGTTTTGCTCTGTGGGACCTTTGGACTGGGATCTCCAGGCTGGATTCAACAGGAGCAGTGCTGAGCCCTGGCCCTTCAGAGCCTCCTCTACTCAACAAGTCACAGTTCTCCTATCCAACCCCAATTAACTCACATTAATTAGTAGATGCCACATGGCTGAGAGAACTGCCACCTTCATCAAAGTCCTCAGAAAAAGACTTCTGTCTTGCAAAGGAGAAGAATATCAACTCATCCTCTGTCCAGGACCACTCTCCAGCAGCCAAGCCCTTAATCTACCACTAGCAGAGAGCAAATCCTTTTAGGGCATATTTATAAAGAAATGGTCACTTGCAGGGGAGGTGTGCATCCCCCAAGACAAGTAAGTGGCATCTTGCAAAGCCACACACGCAGCCCTCCATCCTCCCACCAGCACCTGACAGGCAGGTACCCATTGCCCTGGGGAACTCATCCTGCTCTGGAGCAGCGCTGTACCCACAGGGTCAGCTATGCCAGACATACCCTGACAGCTGGTACCCAGCTCTACCATCAGAGCTGCTCTGAAACTGTCATTCACTTGCTATGAAGCTAAGAAGTAGAAAAAAACAAACCACCAACAAAACACCCAGCCTTACCTTTTCAAAAGGTAGCACTCATGCTATCGTACCCTCCCCCCAGTAATATTATTTATTTAATAAGGGCTCAGTGGTGGGTGTTATCCTATCCCCTGGCGCTACCCAGCAGCTCCTTGTCACTAATGCTCAGGCAGCAGGATGCTGCGGGAGGCAGGTGCTGCGGGAGGCAACACCACCATTCACAATTACTCAAGCGTGGGAAGCAAGCACTGTATGAAGGTTAGGCTGCAGTTAATCCAGTAGCTTCATATATGCAGAGAATATCCATGATGTACATCAGCCACCACAGACTGGCACTTCGTGATACAGTGGATCTCAGCAGCGAAAGGACCTGGCTTCTTCCTCCTGGTGGAAGTAGGTCAGTGGATTCTCTTCCTTGAAAATAGCTAAATCCAAGAGGTCTTAGTAGCAAGACAAGCACCGTACTGAGAAATCATCCAAGAAGGATTTAAACCCAGCTCTGCTATAATGCTCCAAACTGCCACCTGAATCTTTCAGAAGTTGTCCCAGCAATACAAGCCCTCTTCACCTCCTCTCCGTTGCAATAAGAAGTTGGGAGTCCTCTTCCACGCCTGAAGCCAGGTCAGACTTAAAGTCCTTGTGCCACCTCCTTGCCTCAGTGTGAGCCCAGTGCCATGCTTGGGGAGCACAAAGGCATGAGTGTGTAAAACCAAACCAGCAAGCGTTTGCACTGGAAGAAAGCAATCTCATTATGGGAGCTAATGAAAGCGAACCACAATTATGTACACAGCACTGAATCATTAGCAGACATTATCAAAGCTATTTTTCCCCCCACCACGAAGAAAAGAATGAAATCCTATGGCACCCTCAGCTTCGCCTCTGAACTGAGCCAAAACTCAGGAGGAAACCTGTTTGTTTTCCTCCAGTCCAAACTAAACCAGTGGCACCGCTCTGACCTTTGATCTGCATGCACACTGGGTTTCTGCCAGATGCCTGCTGACAGTGCCTCTGCCCTGGCAGCTGGGCATTGCCTCACTGCCTCATCCCACCCCGCACCCTGTGCCTCCCCAAAACCACCAGCCACTGTGTCTTAGAAACCCAAAAGTTGGGGGTGGCGGTGGTGAAATATATATAAAAATCCACACCCGCTACTCAGAGCAAAGATAAAGCCTTCCCAGGTGCTCACATGCAGCTGGCACAGGAATTATTCTCCATCAGATCTACAATTTTGCTTGTTTCTTTGATGACATATATGCCCTGTTCTCCTATGGAAACAGGCCACGGAAGGTCATGATGAGGATAGGGTGGGGGTGTGCACAGAACGTTATGTTTTCTCCCGTGCTATCATGCAAAGTCTCTCCCTATCACTAATTTCTTTTCTTCATCACCAGAACTGGGTGATGCTGATTGCTCTTTAAGCTTACATGGGGCAAAGTTACTTTTAAAATAAAAAAGCAAGCAAGCTCCATTGTAAAGGGCACACTGGCAGCCAGTTGGCTATAAAGACACTCAAACAAGATCTTCGTGTTTGTAGAAGCAAAAAACTGCCTTTCAGCCCAGAAAAAATCCTGGCTCCATTTTTATGTTCCAAGAATGCTGAATCAAAACAGGCTCCACTCTTTAATATCAGGAGAGTAAAAAGAAGAAAAAAAAAATTATTAAAACCTAGGTAATCTTTTAAAAACACCATTATTAGAACCTGTAACAGCAGCCAAGAGTGATTTATCATCCCCTGTCATCACAGCCTGCAAGACAGAGCTTTTTATACCAAACTGTCAATGCTACCAAGCTAAAGCCCCAGCTTATAATTTCCTAAAGCCAGCCCTCCACTGCCAGCAAATCCCCGAAACCCCAGGGATTTGGGGGTTCAGGGCACCTCTGCCCCTCCAGAGCCACAGCCAGTGGACCAGCCCCATAGGTTGATGTGACCCAGCACCGAGCACCCAGCACAGGCTCTTCACAGTGCTCTGAAGCAGAAGGGTAAGTCAACATAGGTAAACAATTCAACAAGGGTTATTTCAGCTTCTTTCAAAAGGAAAGTCAACAGGCCGTTAAGGCTTTAACTACATTTTCCGATGTGAGCATGTCCGTTCAAGGGACATACAACAAGGTGCCCACTTTTCCACAGGGTGAGCGGTCAGAGCTCTCTTGAAAACCAGAGACCCTGACATTTTGGGTTTTCCTGCGAAGTCGTTACTCTAACACACCCCAAATCACCAGTAATTTCCAGACTAGCAGTACAAACCACAAGAGGTTAAACCGACTGCACATTACTTAAACTAACCTAAGTGTGACCTCGGGAAAGGAACAGCTAAACAGCTATTGAATGTTGTGGTTCTGTAGAAACTCAATTACCAAAGCCAATTTCCTATGAGCATTTGGGTAAAAAAAAAAAAAAAGGAGAAAAAAAAAAAAAAGAAAAAGGCAAAAAGCAGCAACAATGCTGACAATGTGTAAGGGGCACATATTTTCACCTCCCAAAAGCTGCAGCCTCGCCTGCATAAGAGCAGTTCCTATTCCCACAAAAATGTTGAAACATATTTTAAACATTTCATCATTGTTTGCTCCCATCTGAATTTGCTTAAAATCCAGACAATTCTCAGCTTCTAAATTGGAAACATTAAGAGAAATACTCCTTCTAAATCCTTCGCTCAGGGCAGATCCTCTCTGCTGACCATGTACCTTCCCTATTTCAAAACAAGCCAAGTGAGGCAGTGAACTCACACACATCCTAGGCCAGTGGCCACAAAATGCATAAATCACAGAAAATTTGGGTAGAAAGATTGGAAATGAACAGATAGGGTTTTTTGCCTAAAAGATGAACACCAAAAAAAATGTATATAATTATATCCAACAGTGCTTGGGGGTTAAGGGAGGAGAAATCAAGCAATGTTTTACACTGGCAAAGAAGCCCTACAGTCCTGATTTCATATTAAAATCAACAACAGGCAGCCCTTAATGAAGGCCAATCCCACTGGTAGGTACCACCACACACAGATTTTAAGCACTATCTCCATCCTTTCAAGCACCGCACTTGGCCTGAGAGGTGATGCGCCACTGCCCTTGGGGACCACTACCCCTTCCCCATCCCATCTCACCCTTCTCTCAGGCCCCTCAGGGACATGAGGTGTGTCAGACCACAAGGCACAAAGCAGTGGGGAAGACACCTGCACTGGCCATGGCCATTTGCAACAGAAAACATCATCTTAAGGAAACCATCATAGCTGCATCCTCATGGGGGTAACACCTGCTGACAGCCCACACACGTGAAGCCTCTGACACCTCCTCACTGGCTCTACTCTTCCCAACACCCTGCTTTTATCCGAGTGCCTTTCCTGGACCAGAAAGTTGTAAACATAAAAGAAAATCCCACTGGAACAATCCCGGTGCTTCAGCCACAGCCTCCACAGAGCTGCACAGGGAAAGAAAAGCACAGACAGCCCAAAATCTCTGGTAGAAAGGACAAATAGTTTCATGAAATACTAAGGAATGTCTTTAACAAGCTGGGAAGTAGGTACAATGAGCTACAATAAAGTTGTTCTGTTTTAATTGAAATGCCTGACAATTAAAAACAAACAAACACACACAACAAAACAAACAAACAAAATAACATAAGCAGCTGCTTGCTTCCTGAAATGCACAAATCCCAGCAAACAGAACAAACTGTCCCTTCCATGGCACCAGTGGGGTTTGCTATGGGGCATCTTGGAGCACACAAGATAATTTAGGGAGCAGGGGGGAAATTTCAGAGTTTTGCCAGCCTCTCGCATTGCTTAGCAATGAGAGAAGGAAGGTATCTTCATAATCTCCAAAGAAAGAGAAAGCAGGAGGAATGTGAGGAATGTGAGGAGGTTATTGCCCCAGAGACCAAGACTGGCAGCCTGCTCTCAGCCCCAGCTTCCACCAGGGAGGAGACACACACTCTAACCTCTTTGGCTAACAAGAATTTCCTTGCTCCCCCCCCTCCAAAAGTAGCACAAAAGCAAGAAATTGATTCCTAGAGGGTTGCTCCTCTTCTGGGAAGAGGTGAAAGATTTTGCAGCAAATGGGAAAATCCCAATGCTCCACATCAGTGAAGAGCAGGAGGGAGATGTGAAGGAATGAGCCCATGCACATGTCCCCTGGTGAGCATCCCTCCCCTTGCTGGGGGAACAGCTACAGGTGGAGTGGACAGGTGTTGAGTACCACACCTCCAACACCTCTCGAGAAGCACAGGCTGTCCCTTCTCCATCCACATAGGCTCCAGGATGTTCCCAGGGCTGCCAACACATTGCATCTAACGAGGCTGGTGGGGTCTGCACTATCCACCAGCCAACACTGCAGAGCAGGCTAAGACCATGGACATCACCACCTCAAAGAAACCAGGGCCCTTCCAGCCTCCTGACAGAGTCCCAGCCCTGCTGGGCAGACACTACCCACACCTCCAAGAGAGAAGATGCTTGTCTGGGACCTTCTTCCAGAGTCATCTCACACTGCTTGCACAAAGCTGCGATGCTTCAGCCTGAACTTCCTTGGCTTCGCAGGTATTAAAGACAAATACCACAGAGGAGAGGCAGAGACCCGAAGCAAACTCAGTGCCTCACTGCCGGGTCAGCCTTGCTCTGCTGCCATTTCAGCAAGAATAAAGTCTGTTGACATACGAAAGCCACAGAAAATCTCCCTGAAACTACAAAACAGTACTAAAAACATTGTGCAGCTCAGGCCTCCTGCACAATGTACACACATCTATTCAGGCTCTTAAAAAACAGCTACATGTCTAAGGAAACATCTGATAATTAAGGCAATTTTAACAATAGATAATAATTTGACTATGAATTGTATGGAATGTAATGACTGCTTATTCTGGCAGAAAAAACAGGACTTTCTATGAAGTGTCTGCCAAGGAAAATGATACTCCCACTCAGCCCGGACCACTGCAAGCAGTTGCTGCTAACCACATGCTTCACGCTGCCGGCTGCTAGGACACAGCGCATTGCTGCAGCCGACAAAACCCCATGCTGAAGATTTACAGAGAGAAAGTAGAGTCCCAGGCGAGCGGCCGGAGCCATGACTCAGCCAGTGACCACCACCGGCTCTTCCCAACGCTCTCTGAGCCACAGAGCCACCAGCGCCGGACACCCGGACGCTTGCTGGTGGCCTGCAGGCGACTTGCACACTGCCAGCTCCACCCTCCCGCTGTTTCCAGTTGCTAAATGACATTAGGAGTAGCTAAAAATATTTCAAGCGATTCTCTCGTTTACTTTTCCATGCCAGCACTTGTGTTTGCAGCAAGGACGCTCTCAACGGTCACTTCCCCACCCACGAGTGGTCAGGCAATTACTCTATTAACACATGCCAGGCAGGAGAAACCACCCTGCCTGCCACAGACCACTGTCTTCGCTGGACAAGAGTTGTTGCAAACAGCTACAGCCGGTGGCCAGGTAGCTCCACACCTTCAAACAGATGTCGAGGAGGACCAGGTATTATCTGGTACCTCTCATACACAATGAGCCCAGGAGCTGTCTTGTGCAAACCGACTGCAACAGGCTCGGCAGTGCCAGACAGCACGAGTAACAGAGTCCTGGACGATATCCAGAAACTGCTTCTCAGCTGGAAGAGGACACATGGAAAAGATGCAAGTGAAAAACTACAAAAGTGTCTGCTAAACTTTAGATGTAGAACAGCAATGCCAACAAAGCAGCCTTCCTGAGCGACCAAGGTGGCACACCTGGATGATGCATCGGTACCTGGCCAACAACCATAAACACACCAGGGACGAGCAAGCAGCAGGATATCGGGGCACCCCTGCCAAAGTTACTTTGGGCAAAATCCCGTAAGTCCAAAAATCAAAGTCCAAGCAATTTCCTCTGTCACAGTGAAAGACCTGCTCTCCATCACTCCGGACAAACTAATTTGGTTTATACAAGGACTGCATCAAGCATCTTCACTAAGACCGGTCACAGAGTACTGCTTGTGCCCAGCTCCCTGCAAAGGCAGGCTCCAGGCTTGTTCTGTGCTCCTCAAGGGGGCATCTCCCACTGAAACCTTCCTCTGTGCCACCACAAAATCAGGATGGCAGTGCCAGTGACAGAAGGCATCACGCTTCTGCAGGGAATTCACAGGTTAACAGATAACACTTTCCACTAACAGGCAAGATTATTTCCGCCCCCCTTTTCACTTTGCAGGTTAACTGATAATCTTGCCTGTTGGTGGAAAAGTGTTATTTTTATTTCTTTTTCCTTTTCTGTCCAAGAAACATCTATTTCTTCCAATTAGCAGAAAAGGGAAGGAATTTCCATCCACTTAACACCCGAGGGCAAGAAGGAGCTCGCTGAAAGCAAGCTTGGGGCTTTTTGTTTCGAAATCACAGACACTTACTGTGGGTCTCCTGATGCCACCAACACAATCTTGCTTTGCATTTTGTTCTACAACTGCACCAGACCAACCAGGGTAAGTGGCCTCTCCAGATGGTCACTCCCAGGGAGTTCCGCTCCATCACCCAAAGACACCTGGGTTCAATAAAGAATGATACCTTCCAAGCAGCATTTGAAGAAAGTGAACAGCTACAGGTCCAAGACCTTCCTGAGATGTGTCCTTTCTTCAGGAGACTTTTAAAGTAATCTTAAAGCCAGTTACAGGCTGGTGCTCTCCCCACACCACTTACTAGCTCTATGTTATCAAGAGTCAAGTTTCACAAACCAGTCGTCTACATCAGTTCTACATAAGCACTGATCTCGCCAGCAACAGCAGCAAGATTGCATCTCGCCACTGCCATCAGCTTTGCAACACATGTATCATGGGTATGCACAGAAGCTACTAAAGATCCCTCAGATAGTAGGGAGTACCAAAAGGCCACAACTTATTAAATGCTTTCATGCAGATTTAAAGCAATAGTCTATCTTTACACTTCTACTGCAAAGTTAACAGAAAATGAAACAATTTCTATATGTTCCACACTACAAATAACTCTTACCAAGCAAGCAGTGACTCAACCAGCTGCACACTTTTTTCAGAAATACTTACGTACTTCAGCAAGATGCATAAATGGCAGGTTATATATTCTAATTACATCCTAAATCTGGTCTAAACAAATATTTAATTGAACTCCTAGGTAATTATGGACAAGCAATAGCCATTTAATGTGACCAAAATAGCAATGATAAAGATTTCTGGAATGGGCCCTTAAAAAAAAAAAATTGCACACACCTACTGCTCCCGAAGATAAACACTGGCACAAAAGTCCACATGAGATGCTAAAGTCCACATGCTGCTAAGCCCCAAATGACTCCTGTGCCCATCCAGTGAGGATAAGTTTCACTTGCTGTCACACAGCTCAGTGCAGTGGCACATCTGCCCACATGGCCTGGCTCCTTCACTTCATCAGTTCAAGGCCAATGTTTTGTAGGATCAGGAATCTCTGCTTTGTCAGTAAGTCACTACACTTCCGGAAACTAATCTGTCACCTAATTTGCCACCGCTTTTAGGACGCCTTTTTGTAAAGGGGCTATTAAGTCTGTGCTCTGTTAATTAAAGCAATTCTGTAAAAGAATGGGAGAATAAAGCACAATCCACCAAAGCAGTACAAAAATCTAAAGAACTTGATGGACTTCAGGCTTGAGCTCATGCCATTAACAAATACTTTTCCATGCATCATCCCATCAGCATCACAGCCCTCTCCAACCTGTTCCCCACCACAGTTTAGTGAGCAGAGGTATTACCAAGCAGAAATCACTAGCTTCCACCATCACCCAAACGGGATATTCATCCAAACCCACAGCTCTTTTCCATACACATTTATCTCATTCTCACTGATTAGCCAGTCTCCCAGGTAAATGCCTTTCCAATCGACTTACCTACCTGAAGGAAAAACACACTGCTATCACCTAAAACACCAAATGAAGTGACTCATTTTTCACAGTGCAATACACACCATGCACCCTTTCCCCTGTGTCAGACCTCAGCCTCCAGCCTTACCATGGGTGGCATTTCCCACCCAGTCACACCAGCTCCCTGTGCTTCCCCCATTAACTGGAAGATGAAGCACCACACACTCAGGTTAAAAACCAGTAGTGGGACAACTGGTTAGCATCTGCTACTCTGCATACACCAGCTGAGTGGCAAGAGGAGGGGACATCTCTGGATCTAAACACAACACACAGCAAAACCACACGAATTTGGAGGGGGGATGTGAAACTGCAGCAGCTGTAGCATCCCACCAAAGGTTTCGCTTTAAATGCGGCCACACTTGCAGTACACACGTTAAAGCTGTAGTCAGCACACCTCCTTTGAAAGCTTCCACCACCCTCTCTGAAACACCCTACCGGGCAGGGTAACATTTAAATGCAACTTTGCAAGACCTGTTGCTTTGCGAGCAAGGCCAGACACAGACTCCCTGCACCCCTGGAACAGCAACATAACCCAGCCAGTATTCTCAGTGTGTCACTGCAGAAAGCCCTTCTTTTGTCAAATAATCTTACCTTGTTCATCAGATTTCTCTGACCCCTTATTTCAAAAGCACAGGGTCAAACTAACAGCAGCTTTAGAGCTCCAAATGGAAGCCCTGTCAGCATGATCTACTCCTGACATCCTCCAAAGCTCGTCACCTTAAACAGCAACATATAAAATAAGGACTAGTTCAAACCTTCCCAATACCAGACATATAAAGAAGCCTACTCATGTCCTGATCCTCCGCCGATGAGTGCTGGACTCAAATCCAAGACTATTTATTAGAGACCATTTTACGAAGCAGGGAGGATGAAGTGGAGAGAGTACTTTAACTGCAACCAGTCAGACGTTTCTCATTAAAATATTTCTTGGAGAAGTAAACGGGCCTGCAATTTTATTCAAACAGATGTAGGCTAAATGCATATCATTAGTCTGACAATATAAAAGCGCAACCGACTGAAATAATTTTAGTTCTGTCAGTGAAAAGGATAATGTATGCATATCTGGAGGGCACACCAATGGTAAACCCCCAGTTTCTATCTTAGCCATCTAAAGGTATTTACTTGGGGTCTGTCTGTGTTGTGACAGTGTCCTAGACTGAAATGAATGCCTCTAACACTCCACATTTTTGAGCCATTCAGTCATGCATTTTTGTTATTGTTGAAAGTAGTGCGAAATTGCAGTGCATGAGCTGGAGTCCTTGGTGGTCTCCGAGGATTCCAGCTAAAAAGGCACTTCCTTTGTTCCGCGGAGAATGCGGTCCAGTAGGTCATTCAGAAGGGGAAATAAAAGCAGCGGCCCTGGGAGGGAGATGAAGGATGAAACAAAAAGAATAAAATGTTTTGGGTGTGAGCACATTAGCTACCATTTCCTACTGCTGCCGGCTGCGAGCACTCCTGTCCCCTGGATGCGCAAGTACCTCGGTTCGAAGGTGAAGGGAAGAAAGAAAAAGAAGGAAAAAAA